>LBNU01024350.1:11996-32358 GCA_014162995.1 Artemisia annua | reverse complement strand
TCCATATAGTTTTCACAACCAAATAGTTTAGTTATTTTATTTTATTTGCAATTGTAGTTATCTTGGGTTAGTTGACTAGCAACTAATTCCGCCCACTCCTTCAAAACCGAGATTTTAACTTGCTTTCCTAAAAATAAAAAAATACAAAAAGAATCTTCCTTCACCCTTAGACCTATTAGAGTAGTTTTTCTGTCCTAACGAACACTATTCCCTGTGAGAGAACGATCAATCCCCCGTACTTACCACTATCCTATACTACATCGGTCAGGTACACTGCCTGGTGGGGTTGTAAGCCTCTTGAGATCCCTTGAGAGGTAAAACCTGTTGTAAGGTCACAAAACCACGCATCAGTGTGAGAGAAATGCAACACATTATCTGATAAAAGTAAAAAAAAAAAATAATAAAAACATGACAAAAAATTAGATAAAACACTAAATTTATTCATTCATTCCATTCATTCATAATTAAAACTTCTACATCTTCTTCTTAATCCAATGATAATACCCAAAAAACAAAAGACTACCATAAGAAGATCAAAACTAACATCTTCTATTCAACATCAGATAAACCTTCATCAAACTCCATGAGCTTCACATGGCGGCCCTTCTCAATAATGCCATCACGGGTTTCATCAAGTAAACCATCCAACACCTGAAGCCTATCAAGCATCCTAAGATGGGTCTCTTCCAAACAACAGAGAGCATCAACAGCTTTATCATTGAAAGGACCACGAAAACGAGCCTCCCTAATGGTTGCCTCAAACTTCTCAGCCTTGCTGCGGAGTTGATTACGCTCATCTCCCATTCTCATCAGAAAACCGTGCTCTTCAGTTAAATCACTTTTAAACAAAAACTTGAAACAAGTAGCCAAGTCAGCCGATCCACATGCTTCCTTTAGTTCAGTAATGTTAGGTTCATTTCTGCTGGATTGATTGATGTTCATTGAAGTAGCCATAGGGAATATGAAAGCGAGGAAAAGAAAGTATGAAGAAGAAATTGATATAACCTAATGTGGAAGAAAACTGTATAAATAATGAATACAGAAAACGTATAAAGGAAATTAATAGTCACATAAGAAACAAAAATTAAATAAAATAAATGATTGTAATAAAAAGAGTAATTGGAATGAATGTTTGTAACTGTAGAAATATGATTGAAACCACAATTTCATCTTCCCATGCAGAATATATTTTCAAATATAACAAAAATACCCTCAAACTTTACCTTTTAAATAAAAAAAAACCCATCACTAACAAAATGCGGAATACTTACAACTGATATCCGTTAAAAAAAAAAAAAAAAAAAAAAAAAAAAAAAAAAAAAAAAAAAAAAAAAAACAAAAAAAAAAAAAAAAAAAAAACCTTTTTATTATATACAAACATTTTAATCTAAACCCGACTAATATTACTATTTCGACAAAAAGACGAAAAATTACATTTTTATGAATTATAAAGAAAATGGACATTATCTGACAACTTTTTATAAGAAANAAAAAAAAAAAAAAAAAAAAAAAAAAAAAAAAAAAAAAAAAAAAAAAAAAAAAAAAACTTACAAACCTAATAACAAAAATACTTAACACAAATTAAACTATAACAAATAATAAAAACCAAGTATGCTTCAAATTACCATGCAAAAACCATATAATGCAAAATTAATATTTTCTAAGCCTTACGCTTAAAAAAAACCTTATAAAATTTCAAAGACATATGCTCCGAAAAAAGTGAGTTGAAAAACTTCTATAATTTGTGAATTTAAAAGTTTGAGGTACTATTTAGAATATTACACTACGTGAATAGATAATGTCAATATTGAGATTAACACTTAAAAATTATATTAGATTTGGGGTTAACTAACGTTTCTTACAACCTACGAACCTATAAATAAGCATCCACTAACAAATATGAAAAAAACAAAACGTGCGATTAACAATTAGATTCAAATCCTGTGCGTAGCACGGGTTCTGAATGCCTCGTATACTTAAAGAATCACTTCCTTAATTTAATGGGAAAGAGTGAATGTGCACAAAAAAAAATGTACTATACAACCATCTTAAAGCACTCTCTCAAAGCTCTATTAAATACAATTACGGAACACAAAAGGTTGCATATTAACAACTCACTATTAAAATAAGAAAACCAAAAGATCATTCGTATGCTTTCTACACACATCTGCATTCAAGTCATCTTTTCAGTTGCTTACAACTTTTCAGTTAGATTTTGAAGATTATAAATAACATGCTGTAATCATTTTCACCACCATCATTTTTTTGTATGAGTCTTCACCACCATCATATGAAAATTATATCAGTTTTCATAACCTCAAATTTATATCATCATTCCTTATCCCAAAACAGCCAACGGAAAAAAAAAGGTGCTCTAAACACAGATCGTAAAGCTACCCATATCAAACAACACCAATAATCACTATCCTATCTCATCTCTTCAATGAAGAAACCATCCTCTAAACCAAGACTCGAACAACATGAAAAATGTTAAGTTCTCAGTTTACTTCTTTCGTGTTATTCAAAGAAATATCAAAACCTTTGAAGGACAAACAAATAAAAGAACAAATCATCACAGATCCTTTTTAAAGCATACCTTCTTTTATATTCGAAAAATAAAGAAAGATTTATAACAAATATGTTATAATCGTTCTTAGTTTCGTTCTAAGACACACAAATAAACGAAAAACAACCTGTAGAACCTACCCGAGACCCTTCAAAAGATCTTGAAGTCATAAACAAGCAATCTTGATTCGGATTGATGAGAAAATGAAACAAGGTTAGGTACGGTTGAGTTTATGTTTCTGATGTTCGATTAGTATTGGGTGAGTGAGAGAGCGGCTAACATAATGTGTGTGTGTGTTTAGGTTAGTGAAATGATTGATATTAGGTTATTATCGTACCGGGTATTTATTTTGGATTTGGGTTATTCAGTCTTTATCCGATTAATGGGCTCTATTTACTATATAAACGGCTAAGGTCCCGTTTCTTTTTTCCTTTTGTGAAGTGAAGTGAGGTCATCCATATTTAATAGTATTACTTTATTGAGTTGGACCCACATATATACATTAATTCATCTCTAACACAAGCACAACATATATGAAGCCTTCCCGAATAAAGGGCTCTTCCAGACATGGACCCACATACTATATAAGACTCTTAATATAGAAATAAAAAGAAACAAGGCCTAACTAATAGTTTATCAATAGTCTAAAAGTTGTACCTAACCCTACACTAAGATCTAATTATAATACGGAGTACACTTTAACTTTATGTGTTTCAAATTGCTTTATTAATCTTTATGCTGCAATATATTCTCTATATCTATTAATTGCCTTGAGGCATATTAAAAAAATGTATTTTTTGGGCCTTATATTTGGGCTCTCTTCAGTCCAGCTCGGTCCATTGCAATTGTCCAGGATCGGTATGTTAGGCGTTTTCTTATACTCCGTAATTTTTCTTTCTTTCTTTCTTTCCTTTTTTATAACATTGTTTTCTCTTTACGAGGTCATCGCCTAAATATTCATCGTTATCTGTTCTTTCTATTCTGTCGACCCTCTGCTGTTAAACGATCATAGTTATTAACGTTTCTCACTAGCGGTAGTATTTTAGGTTACTTAACTGTTCCGGGCGTCTCTTCGTGCTAGGTAAGATTTGATTGTTTCACTCTTCGGGTATTTTTGTTGCTTTCCTTTTTGGGGTAGTGTTCATACATGAATCCATCGTTTTTGTTGTTAAGTTGTTTTTTGATGTTTCCTGTGGCTGTGCGTAGACATAGTATTGACCAAACGTTAGAGGGGGACGTGTCTGTTGGGGCTGATACCATTCATGATCTTAACGGTTATCCAGTCAGTAGTATGGTCCTTCAGGGTTCCATTCATGATGGTTGTTTGTTGTTTTTTTTAATGCCACAGCCTGTTTTTGTGATACACACCGAAAGCTATATGATGAAGAAGATGATCAGAGGTACATATTAACCGCTTAAAAAAACCGACAAGTTGAGGAGAGGCGGAGAGAAGTAAATCGAAATGCGAAAGTTAGGGTTTCAGTTTTGGGATTTTTTGGTGCTGGTCATGCTTGATTCATGTTCGGTCGTCTTTTTTTTTTGTGTCGGATGTTAAAATCAAAAAGGAAGAGCTAGGGCTTCAATTTTTGGAGTTTTTGGTTCCGGAAGATTTTTTTTGCTATGTTTGAATCGTGTTTGGTTATACTTAACTGGGAGAATAATAAAAAAAAAGTATGTACATGCTTTTAATTATAATTATTTAATTCGATTTGTTTACGATAGGTGTTGGGTTCGATTTTGTTTGGTTATACTTTTGCTTTCAAAAAGTTTACTAAAAAAATGTGCTTTGTGTTAGATATAAATGTAAGTGTAAGTTTTAACAATTTATTGAAAAGTGTCTGATCATCTTTGGGTTAGATATAAAGGTAAGTGTAAGCTTTAACAACTTACGGGAAAATGTCAGCTAGCAGTTTTTTGCAAAAGAGTGTAATTTTGTTCTTCTCCTTTTTGTATAGGCCGGCTTTTATGTGCGGTAGACAACCGAACTTTGAGCTCATGGCTGAAGGAAAGGATGAACTCAGTAAACTGAGTGCGATGACTTCTTAACCTTGACTTGATCAACAGTCAACAAGAAAAGTAATATGGCTCGATCCTTTTTTTGGTTCAGTTTCATATCAGTTTAATGGTGTTTGTATTATCTGAACTTTGAAAATGATCTTACAAATCTTCTGGGTGCAGGTCAGATGCTCAGAAATTGTTGGGGAAAAAGTAATGCACCTAATTGGAGATGCGTGGATAGAACGGGTAAGTTCTTTTGGAATTGCTTTTTAAGTGGTTATCTGCTTATTTAATTACTTTTTAGAGGGTGTTTGGAACTGCTTATGTTTAGGCTTATAAATATACATGACACTTAACTAATTCGAATATATGTTTTTTTATAGGTGACGCAATTTCAAGCAGTTGCCATTTACAGATTCCATATGATCCCATCAGGTATGAATTTGTTGTAGTTCTTAAAAATCGCCAATGAAATGGTTTGCTAGACCTTCGTCATTAGTTGGTCACCATCTTGCTTTGTAATGCACATTAGTTTTTTATCAATTGCCGGACTGAAACGATTTTGCTAAATTTTGATTCTTATAACAGATGCTATCAAACGGGTTTGAACGGAAGGTTGTGAGTTTGGATTTGGGAGTTCTCTGGTGACGGTGGGTCGGTTAATAAAGGTATACTTTCAGCAGCTGCAGATATGCTCCATATTGCAAGGTGCAGCAAATATCAGCGAAAAGGTATGTGTAGGCAGACCGAGGCCGTGTTTGTAAGTTCTAATATTTGTTTCTTGGGTTAAGATTTTTGTATGCTGTCTCAATTTCTGTGTTCGTTTAACTTTGCTGCTTTGTGTATGTCAGTGGATAGGATAAAAGAGTAGCTAAAAGGGAAACGGGTTAAATGAGTATTGCGGGTTGAAATTCTCCAATATGTATTTAGCTATTCTGACAGTCTTATAGCTTCTTTTGAATAAAAAGAGCTCACTGCAATAGCATGGCTTAAGCTATCATGTAACAATATAGATAGAATGTAGGTCTATGGGCATACATACGACTAAGTACTAGGGGATTCGGAAAAAAGTCGCTGATAGTTGTGGCTATGGGTCAATATACTTTAATCCATAACAAAAAATAATAAACAGAAAATTTAATAGCTTCGAGTGGGAAATGTGTTCTTTTAATAGGCGTGTTAAAATTTGTTATAGGCATAACTACATAAACTTTGTATTGTTTACATTATACGTTTGACCCGTCAGTGATAACATAGGATCTAAATCAATCCATTGATTTGTAGACGAACCGAAAATGCCACCCCTAGTGCCTACGATTGTTGCTGCATACTTAATGTGTGTCCCTCTTTTTCTGTAGAATATTAAGCTTAAACTGAGTTATTCCAACCTTTTTACTTTTACAGTATTTTCATAGAGCAAGTATATACTTATATTTTTCTACTCTCTGATAAGAAATTGTTACTCTCTTTAATGCCTGTATTATTTATTGTTATATGCATGTTCTTTACTATTGATTATTTAATCAGTTAATGCCAAATTAGGGCGCATGCTCATTTGGTTGTTAGTGAGGTGGCTACTTGCTGGAGGGCAAATGCAGGTGATGGACTTTTGAACTCCTACACAACTATAATTTCTTTAGATGGATATTTTGTTTTTAAGATTAGATTCAGATCAATAAGTATATAGATATTCATTTTTGTGTATTCATTTAAATTCACCTATAGTGTAATTCAAATATCTAATGCTGACTTTTGGTAATGGGACTCAAGCAACTAATGTAATGAATGTGGATAACGGTTTGAAAACATGGAATGGGTGTTTGTAATATTTTGTATTCTTTAGTAGTGAAGCTTTGGGCGGCAACAAATTAGTGCTTTCTACTTTACGTACAATTAATACCATTTTTATGCTTTGAGACAAACGCGGCGGGCCGTTGCCCACCTCGTTACAATCAATACAGTGACTATATATGTTGAGAATTTAAAGTTATCTATAGAGTCAATAAAGTTATTGCAATTAATATTAGAAAAATAAATAAGTTATAATTTTTTTTAGTACCATTTAGTGATTGATGCTAATAGCAAAGTTGTACTACTTCCGTCTCATAATAATTGTCCACTTTGACTTTTTTTAGTCTTTTGTATGCAACTTTGACTATAAATATTTTTATTTGTGTAATATAATACTTGATGAAAAATATATGAATAGATAGGGTTTTAAATGCATTTTAATTTGGTATAATGTTCATCAAGTATTATACAATACAAATAAAAATATTAATGGTCAAAGTTGAACAACAAAGACTCAAAATAGTCAAAGTGGACAATTATTGTGAGACGAAGGGAGTAATATTTAGTATATTTTGTGTGAACATGAGAATTTAGTCACTTATTCAACTCAGCAATTATAGCAAAGTTGTAATATTTAGTATATTTTGTGTGATTGATGCTAATAGCAAAGTTGTAATATTTAGTATATTTTGTGTGAACATGAGAATTTAGTCACTTATTCAACTCAGCAATTTACTCAAACATTACGCAATCAACAGTTAGATACAATGTGTGCAATGCACGGGTTCGTAAAATCTACCTATAAAATAACAAGATCCTACTGAGGCAGCCCAAACTATACATTGTTGTGTATTTTAGACTCACCATCACGGTAACAACTCAACAATTTACTCAAACATTAAACAATTAAATACAATTCGTGCAACGCACGGGTTCGTCATGCCTCGTGATTGTAAAAAAAATAATGTTCTAAATTATTATTGAGTTAATGCGTCGGTTTTGAAAGGCAAGAACTTAAGTGTCATGGGTGAACCCTTCATATTCATCTTCATGGTTACATTTAAATTCGCAGGAACACTTATTCACCTAGATTGTTAATTTCACTTACTGCAATAAATTTTCATAGCTTTATTAACAATAAACTAGCAGGGTACCCGCGCGATGCGGCGGTGGGTACCCTGTAACAAAATTTTTCGGCAAACAAATGTTATTTGTTTTGGGTTGCTAGATTCAGATTTATGTTTTGGAAGCTTAATTAGATTGTACATTTTGGTTAAATAGTTTTATATTTTGGTGAAGAGGTGAATTAAATTGTGTATTAATTGTATATGTTGAATAGTGTTTTTTAGTTTTGTTTGTGCTTCAACTACTTGTAAATTATGCTTTTTCACTTGTATTTTTGAATGAAGTGGTGTTTTTAATAGTGTATTAATTGTAATATATGAGTAGTGTGTTTTTAGTTTTATATGTGCTTTAAATACTTGTAAATAGTGCTTTCAAGGTTGTATTTACTTAAAATTTGTATTAATGGTGATCTTAAAATATTAAAGATGAGGGAAGTGCCTTTCTCTATTATAAGTAGTATAGATAGTGAGGACTAAATCTTTTAATATATAAGATACACAATCTTATAGATTAAAATCATTAAACTCTCATATCTACCCATTTTATCTATTTTACTTAATCCAATTTTAAATATTACAGTTATACCCTTTCTTATCCATCCCCGTAACACACACATTTCTGAATTCACTACAGATAATTTCAACCAAACCAAAACCATTTCTGCAAATCTTATTCATTACAAACTTAAAACAATCAACGCACTACATTGCAACCAAACCAAAACCTTCAATTAAGTCAAACAAAACAAAAGTTGATTGATTTCTAGTTTAAACGTCACCAACATGGCCATCTCTAGGACAATCAAATTTCCTATAGAAACTCACCATTTTCCAGTTAAAAATTATTACCTTTACAAATTGTTGTGTTCCATGTTCTCATCACAAAACTAGTCACCACACCAAATCAGTTTCTATCACAGAATGCTTCAACTTTAATTTCTTACTTTGAGCTCAATTCTTCCTTTGTCCCCTGAAAAACAAAAAATTGTTCAAGATTTTAAAAATATTGAGTGTATTCATTTAGGAAAAAACAGTTAGAGAAGGAAAGTTTATTTACTCGTAGATGCTAGAAACTCATTGGAACCTTGAGATGGTTCGAACGCCTGATTTTTGCAAGTCTTACTGTGATGTCCATACTCACTGCATGGTGGTCATTTGTGTCTTCTTTTGGACTCGTCATGTCGTACGATTTTATTCTTTCTTGGTCGTCCAATCGGACGTTTGATAATAGGTGCGTATATTTTTTCTTTAGTTTCCATGTGCACCCATTGATCCTTTGTAGGTAGTGGACCAATTTCGAGAGCATATGCTTCTTTAAACTTCTCAACAGTGAAATATGGGTCAATATATTTGTCCCGATTGTTATCCCTTGTGAAAGCAGTAAAAGCCACTGCATTACAAATAATAACTATAATCTATTCCACTTACCTTCGAGATTTTTTTATATGGTCTTTGGCAGTAGGAACTAATATGCCTTTCCATTTTTTCACCACCTTCCTTTTCTTATGAGATCATATCGCACAATAAGCATTTCTCTAATAACATCAAGGAGATCAAGCACTGGTTTATAATGCAAATCACCTACCCAAGAATTAAATACTTCTGATATATTATTTGTAATGTAATCACACTTAGATGTTGTACCAAACTTGCTTCGGCTCCATATCTTTTTACGGTTCACATGTAAATATGTAATTGCTTCTTCACTCACACTAGCAATTTCATTTAATAATTTGTCATACTCGTTAATGTAATATGCTCTTGCAGCACCCCACAATTTAAAGTCGAAGAAATCAATAGCAATGTCCGCACTATTGTCCATCTTTAATTACTCTATTTGATAATGTAATGAAACAAACACATAGTCGTCATTACAATTTTTTACTCAACACCATATTTCAATATTATATTCAAGAAATTCCAAACTTACAAGCAACTTGTTTCATGACAAAACATAAAAAAAAAAATAATAATTAAAAACTCAGAACAATATAATTACGTTCTTTGTAATTTTCATCTAATGATTCAGTTATCAAATGTCCCAAAAATACTAGAGTTTGCTAAATGTGTAATAACCAGTGGTGTGGACCATTCTATAAATGACATATACACATCCTCAAACTACAACCACATGATTTGTTGTGAACAAGAATTGAGGGATGAATATTCTTCTTATTAATCAATAATGTCAGAGATACAATGGGGTATATATAAGATAAACAGTAGGGTAAAAACCCTAATAGCTAACTGGGCCGTGGGCTTCTTATGGGCAATATGGACATCCACTAATAATTATCCATAAAACTCCCTCTTGGATGTCCATATTGTTAATACGCTTAGGAAATGTTGCCTCATTAAAAACCTTGTCAGAAAAACCCAGTGGGACAAAACCATGACTAAGGACAAAAAGAGTGCAGCGCGTATTATCTCCCTCTGATAACTACATCACTTGATATAGGTCCACGAAATAATCACTTGAATGATAATTGTCTTGTCGCCTTTGATGTAACATTTCTTGAATATGGCAAAGCATGTTATATTATCTACATGCAATAGTTGGTATCTCCTTTCCAGAATTGATGTATGGTTTGAGGAAGTAGCCGCGATTGTAAGCTCTATCGAACGCTAGGAAATAGTGCCGCCACTTGTGAAAACATATCCAACTTGAGACCGATCATGGTAACTTAAACATATATCCTGCATCTTCAAAACTAACTAAACTTGTTTTGATGGGTTAGTAAAATATAAACCCATATCTCTTGCAAAAACTAACTAAACTTGTTCAATTTAATCTATTAGTATTCTCGAGAATCATAACACGTGATTTATACATTCTATATTCCTTAAGGAATCTCAACATAAAATGAGCTCTTGTATTATCATGTTAGACACATTCTTATTTCTCATACTGCCAGACATAAAATTAATCTTTTCATCAGTTATTTGTGTCTTTACATTCATTGGCCATTCATTTATAAAACTGCACTTCTTGTAGATATCCAAGATCCTCACCTTGTATTTATCATGCGCATTATTATATACAATATTATCGACGTCGTTTTTAGTTCTTTTCGATTCCACACTTTATTAGACATTATATTCTATCATTTGTTGAGATCTCAAAATTCTTTCACGTACCCGGGGTTTTCAATAACCTTCTTGTCTAGTTTCTCTTTAAGAGACTATTATGGGGTCTTTATTACCTCGATTTGACCATCTTGATTTTATTAATTGCTCCATTTTATCACTTTATTCGAGGACTTTTATTCAGAATCGATTAGTCTATCACGCTGCAGACGTGTCATAGACTTACTACCAATCATTAGTTTTAATGTTGGGACACACATTATAAATGGAGCACTAGCAGCGTATGATCTAGTCACTTAATTTAGGTCACTAAACTTGTCTAAACTTGTCTGGCAATTACTAGATCTGATAAATGAATTGTCCCATTTCATATTCGTGTGAGGATCAACATTATAATTCATTCTAAATTTCCCGCTGCTCAATCTCTCCCTCTGAATGAATTATCAATTTCAACATCCCATTTTGCACAATTACAAAATCTCACATGAGAAATATGGTTTGTGACCAGAACCATTCTAACAGGGAGGATTTATTATAAATTGATGGCAAGATGTGAATTCATACTTTATAACATGCCCCATAAACTAATACTTTTGTTCTCATAATATTATTGGCTTTGCAATCAACTGAAGACGTTTTATAAACGTTTCAACAAAAGCAGTTCGTGTATGAACATGGGCTACTTTTATGTTCAACACTTATTCCAATAATCGCCCAACATATGGAAGTATTCACCACCAATTCCAAAGATACAATCTGGAAAACCATGCTCGCATTTTATAAGTCGAGCCATTAATCACGCTAACTTTAAGTTGCGTCCTTGATGATCATTTTGACGAGGCATCGATTTTAGAAATCAAAATGATCCACATGGCACATGTATAGGCATACATACATGTCCTTTTTATCTTTCCAAAATTTTATATGACAAAGTCATTCCTTTTATTTGGTGATGATAGATGATCAGTTAACTTCCTGTTAGAACAACCAAATCTATCTTGTATACAAGAAATTTATGGTTCTTGTATACATTCGCATCATCGTTGACCCGGGATGGTCTAACCGGTCATGCCACTCAATAAAATAATCATGGCTCATAAACTCTAGTTTATGACCACATGTGCTTAGATTGCACTTTCTATGTAAACATCAAATAATATGAAAAACTTAATACTACATCACATTTAAACAAATACCTCTTCAATCAAATATTTGAATACAGTACATGTGAAAAAAACCAAAAGTACAATCTATAATGCAATCAAAACCATATCATGTGATGTATTTTAAATATCAAGCAGCCAAAAGATACATACACATACCCCAGAATCAAGTTAAGCATACCTTCATGACTATACAAGCATTTACGAAATAATACAGTCATTTGTAGTAACATTCAAATTTAACATAATCTAATCAGCATAAAAGTGTAGGCAACTTATATGGCAATTTATGCAAACAATATAGAGATCGCATATTTAGTATCCCCAACAAGCAAATTAACTCATAAACAAATGGAAGAGAACATCTTATATTATAGTTTTTACTCTTCGAACTTTTAAATTAAAGATATAAGGCAAATTTGGAGTGAGGACCAAAATAGAGTATAAAATTGTAACGTATATCACTAGTATTAAACCTTTTAATCAAACATGATGAACAATTAAACAAAATCTATGTCACAAGAATACCTATCATGTTCAAACATAAACTCCACATCAAAATAGTTATCCGTGACGTTAACTTGAGAGCGATAAACATAACCAAAAGCATGTACAAAATCACTTGAAGATCAGCTATTTATTCGATAACATCATCATATAAAGTAACCACTATCGTATAAAATACACGATCTCACAATTGCTAAATAATAGTATTATTTTATATTGTCTACCCTATTCCATAGTCTTACATACAGAGTAACTACGAATAATAAATGTAAAGGCCTTAGAGCATTGGGTGTGGATGCATGTTCGTTGTCGCCGTCCGATGTGGCAAGCTCGCCGAGCTCGCCGCCACACCGAGCTCGCTCGCCGTTGCTCGCCGTACAACTTCTACTCGTGGCCACGGCGAGTAAACAATCTGACAAAAGGCAACAAAAATGGACGTTGGGTGGGAAAAAAGAGGCACGGTTATATTTTGTAACGTTAGACTTTTTTTTTCTCCTCCTACATACTAAAACTCTATAAATACTAAACATAATTTTACTTCTACTCACTACATCTCAACCTAAAATAAAACCTTCTACATCTCTTCTCCAAATAAACACAAAAATGTCTCAACACCCAAACGACGGAGGCTATTTCACGAATCTATTAACGTCTAACCAACGTCCATACGGGGGAGCATCAAACTCTTCTAGTCCCTCGTCGCAAAATCCAAACCCCTCACCGCCATACGGTTCACAACCATTCAATCCGAATGAAATTTACCGTAACCAACAATACGCGTTTCAACAAGGATTCGCAAATCAAGCCCAATTCAATCCGACACCACAATTTTATAACCCGAATCAACAATCCACGTTTCCTACTCCTCCATCACAACCAATCGAAGGACAACCATCTCAACAAGGTTTTAAAGTACCTAAGGCATGATCACCGGCCAAAGGTAGAGGAAAAAAAACCAAAGCCCAACGAGCAAAAAAAGTCGTAAATTTAGACGCTGACGATGACGATGACTTGGAAGACGTGGCTCAAATGCGTAGTAGGAAAATGTGGAGCAAGGATGAAGAAAAGCTTCTTGCGGAAACGTGGATAGAAATTTCCCAAGACCAAGAAATGGGAAATGACAAAGATATCGACTACTTTTGGAACGAAATTTATGAATCGTTCAACGAGCGGACTACCGGTGACCCCCGCACCAAAAATATGCTTACCGCTAAATGGACGAGGCTTAATAGCGATTGTCAAAAATTCAACGCTATTTATAAGCATATTGGCCGTCGCAGTGGTGAAAATGAGCATGATCAAATCAAGAATGCGGAGGCGAACTTCGAAGAACGCTTTGGTACGAGGGGTTTCACTTATCTTCACGTTTGGGAGGTCTTGAAACAATACCCGAAATGGGATGCTGAAGAACCTCTAAACATTTCATGTCTTGAGGATATATTTGGGCCGGACAAACGACCTCGTCCGGAAAGAACCACTAAACGAGCTGGAAAGAAACAAAAGTCGACGGAAACGTCCAGCGCGGCGAGCTCAGGTGGGAGTCAAACGAGTACTTTTTCGGGACATTTATCCGAAAAGTATTTGCATGCGAAAGACATTCAGATGTCTATGTATGAGGTGAAGAAGGCAAAGGAACAAAAGGCCTTGGAGGCACAAGAGACGTTGTTGGAGATGCAGGAAAATCATATGCTCATGTTAGAGCCCAACACCGTTAGTGACCCGATAAGAGCCGAGATTATTCGCCAAAGACAAGCATTGATAACCATGAAATACCACCAACGTAACCCTCCCCCTGGTGACGACAACGAATAAAATGTTTATTTTTCATATTAGTATGTGTTGTATTTTTTTTTCGTATCGTATTTTTTTTTTTCGTATCGTATATATATATATTTTTTTTCGTATTGTAACTTTTTTATTTTAATGAAATAAAATTAGTATGTTGTATTATTTTTTATAATTAGTGAAATGAATTTAATTTATTTAATGAAATGAATAAAAAAAAATAAAGGTGTAAGTGGTGGGGCCCAAATGAAGAGGTTGATGTTAGTTGTTTAGTGAGGGGGGTTAGTTGTGAAGAGGTGTTGGGTGATGTGGCACGTGTGAGGCTCGAATGAAGAGGGAAATCTACTCATCCACACCCAATGCTCTTATGATCAACGCATGTATACGGTCAGAATGCCAGATCTAATTCTCTATATAGCAATAATGGGTAGAAAATATTAATAATTAAAAATAGATCACTTATCCTTTTTATGAGTTATATTCGGTTATACAGTAATAATTAGTACTCCCTCCGTCCCAATTTATAAGTCCATTTTCTTGATTTTGGTTGTCCTAAAATACTTGTCCATTTCATATTTCAACCAATCAAATGACACTTTAGTAGAGAGAGAAGTTATTTGATTGGTGAATAAATTAATTAGTGGGAATTTATTAAACTTTGTGCAAAGTCAAAATGGACTTATAATTTGGGACGGAGAGAGTATTTGGTTTTTATCATTATCAACATTATGAATATTCAATCAGACATAGAGATATACATATTAATTTATGGTCTATCAAAACAATCATGCAAAGGATAAATAACATTTAACTAATGCGAATAATAANATTGAGGGATTTGATCAATAATGTCAGAGATACAATGATGTATATATAAGATAAACAGTAGGGTAAAAACCCTAATAGCTAACTGGGTCGTGGGCCTCTTATGGGTAATATGGACATCCACTAATAATTATCCATAACATGATTCAATTATTTTTATTATCATCTATTTTACATTCATAAACACATAAAGAAAAAATGATAATGTATTGTCACTTTAACAATTAATCTTACATGCAACTAAAACATGAATAAACTAATAAAACACACTCACATTATAAGGATGAAAGGAACTAATTGGAAACAATTATGGTTGAATTGATATTTTGAAAAAAAATTATTAGCATTATAAAGTGATGGTCATTAATAGTTAACCAGGTAATAGTTTATATATTGTATTAGACTAATTAAGTGATTATGGGCTTGGTTAGACTAGTAATGTATAAGATAAGTCCATGTTAGAGTCCAACAACCAAGCCCAGACCATCAAGGCGCAATCCCACCCTTTGTAGTTTGTACACTATGTATACACGTTCACCCTTCATTTGTAAGGTGGATGTGTGTGTTTTCTTCTCTATCTAAATCTAATATGCTTTTTTTTTCTTCTCCTCTCTCTCTCGACACCATATACCCCTCTCTTCATCTAAGATTTCTAGTTCTATCTCTAAACTATCTTCTCTTTTATAATATGTGTGACTGCTATAGCTATGTTAAAGACGTAATAAGTAATAAGTGGTATAAGAGCTCAATAATGAACTAGATGTGTTTTTTTTCTACCGATTTTTTGAACATAGTAGTAATTCACTTAAGAAAATAATAAGCATTCAAAAAGTATCCGGAGATAAAACCGGTTTAGGATTTAACTCAACCGAAGCTTCAACTAGTGAACAAAAAATGTTAAGTTTGAAAGCGAACCTAGTAAACTAAAACCTTTAGAATCAAATCCCAAATACATACTCATAAATGATAAGAAAATACCTCTTGCTAGTGATGAAGAAGTAAAAACTTTTTATAAACCATCCTTAAAAACCGAAGTAGGATCCTCTAAACCTAAAGTAAGATCTAAAACTCCACCACCAAGAAAACCAAATAACTCTCATCCTCGATCTAAAACACCTCAACCTAGAAGAAACCAAAATAGACAAAACTACAATAACACTAGTCATCAAATGTTGAATTATCAACCGAGTTACAATCCTTGGGGAGTATTACCACCATACATACATCCTAGCCAAATGTTAAACATGTTTGGACTAAACAATTTTGGACCAATGAGACAATGGGGACCAAATGGCTAAGTTATCATTCTTCAAAAATGTTGGAATCTCATCTACAAATGACTTCTATAAGTCAACATGGTAACTTGAAGTGCTTGAAGAAAATCCATTGAAGACTAAAAGGTACGCTTTTCTTTTATGTCCATCGCTATAATTTGCACGCTTAGATAAATGATTAATTAGATTAATGCTTAGGTATACATATATATTGTTTGTAACTCTTATACATATATACGTACATAATAGCTTATATACTTATAACCTAGAAACATCATTAGTTGACTTTCCTAGGAATAAAATGAAATTGTTCATTGTCGAACAATATAGAAAATGGAAATATTTCTATATCCACTATTAGCAAACTCATGGTGATGAAGTGAAATGAGTTAAGTGGATTAATCGTTAATATAGAAGTAGGATTAGATCCCTCGCGTAAGAAAACTATGGATGAAACAAGCTCTCGTAGACTATGGCGTTAAGTTAGATAAGTGTGCAACAACAAAGGAGCTATAGATGTTAGGTTATACCCCATTCAACACTCTCACATCAAACATGTAGAATTACATCATCACTCACTAATGATCATAGGTTATGTAGAAAATGATAGCATGAAACAATAGGCTTAACCAATCATCTTGAGCATGAGATCTTCAATAAACATCTTTTAAAATCTATGATTAATGACATTTGTTGTCAAAAATCTAATATCTCTAAAAATATGCAAAAACCTCACATTTTAGAAAATAGTTTTTCAAATGACTATTCCACTTTTCAATAACATGTTTTCACTATCAATATCCAAAATTTTGTTTTGATCAAAACCAAAGATTGGAAAATTTTCTTTACCTTTCATTAACACACTTTGAAGTAAAAACCAATCTATTTTATTCAAATCTACGTTCAAACCTATTTCCAAACATATGAAAACTAATTTTCTTGCATTGTTGAATAATGCTAAAAACGTTTCTTTAATCATGCATGGTGATCTCATACTTGTCATCTATATTTATGTAAATGACATTTATAAGTGAACTAAATCAAATCAAGAGGACCATGGTTTGTCTATTAAGACTTTGTTTGTAACAAGTCTAGAAATCCATGCTATCATAACTACCCATTTATTACACATAGGCACACATTAGGATCCATCAAATAGTTCATTAATCTTCCTAATCATATAATTAAGAAATTACTTGGTGTAGTTTATTGTTTCCTAGTCCATATATGTTACTTGCTTGATATATATGTTCGCATGCTAGATGAAATTGCTTGTTTACTTAATCTCTTTGGTTAACATGCTTTGCCTACATTATTGCCTATATAATTAGTGTATGCTTAATTGCCTCAAAGAGTTGGATTTGTTTGAAACCAAACCTAAAAACACAACCCTTTCTACAATTTTCTGCCAAAAACTCACTTTTAGTAATCTGGGATCCACCAGATGGGCGGCCCCCTTAAATCATAAGGCGGCCCCCTTAATATTAAAGGGGACCGGCCATCTGATGGTCGGGATTTCAGAAGCTTTTTCAATTTTTAGCCCATTTCATCCTACACTTCTCAAAAATTCACAAACCTATTTTATCCTAAACCTTCTATCAAAGTTTAACCATCATTAATCCCACCAATCCTACACTATAAACACTCACATTCCTCACAATCTCCACTCATCTCATCATATCCTCTCCCATTAAACCAAAACCAAAAACCTCATAACCTTTACTCACCCATATCCTTCTACCTTACACTCAAACCTCATAACCTTTACACACTCAAACCTAATAACCTTTACACACTCAAACCTCATAACCTTTACTTATCTCAACCTCAAATTTCATCTCCTAGTGCACCATCTAAAACACCCTCCTACCAAGAAATTCCTTCCATGAACATCGCTCTCTCACTCTCACCAATTACACCGCTTGATACTCATTTCGCATCTTCACCAATAACTCCACCTAGTCATCCTCACAAAAGGATTCAACCATGTAACCATTTCCTACACTTTACAAAGTGTGTCACCACCACTACAACTTAACCCATGAAGGTCAAACCATATTTAATGATACATAAACCTCATGTTCACTCAAATGAACCCTTTCACAAACCTCATCATAATAACCAAACATCCATCCTTGCTCCCAAAAATACACTTTCATCTCATCCATACAATTTATATGAAGAGCATGCTCAATCTCAAAACAACAATCCCAATCTCATTCCCAACACCTCACATTTTGTTCAACCTACCAATCCACCATCCAAAACATCCTCCACTCATGAAACATCCTCTTCTTCCATACCTTCATCCTCATCCATTCATGATTTCCCAAACTCACAAATATCTTTACCACCAAGAGTATCACCACCACATCCTACAAACACGCATGCTATTCCTATGTTGCATGTGCAATCATCAATCACACTCCACCATCATCACCTTCCCCCGAACACTTGAAGTTCATTGAAGAACTCAAGGAAGCCCATGAGCTTAGGGCTCTTCTTGCCTTACACCTTGCTCAACGCAACTTGGAACAACCTCCCTCTAGCTCTCCTTCATCACCCCACAACTTGAATCAAGTTGAAAAACATGTCAACAATTGACCTTGTTGCATCTTTCCCCTAAAAACCATTGCATTCAATGAACACTTCACTTGGATTGAATATCTTCTCACTAGATCACATCCAATACCCTCACTTGAAGAACATCCAAAACCTCAATTAACCTCTTCCGCTACAAACTCTCCAACATCAAACTTTCCAACATTCATGCACCCAAACATATACCTCCATTAATCCAACAACCTTACCCTAACTCAACCATTTTCATTCCAAACACTCCATCATCAACCATCTAAGCATACTATATGCTTATGATTTTCACTTTCAAATAAGAATCAACCTTTGTTGCAAGCAAGTACGATGGCTCTCTTTGACAAATTAGGACCTTTTACTTATTGAATGCATTAAGCATAATAAATGAATATATTGCTATGTGACCTCAATATTTGTTTGCTATGCTTGTTGTTTTCCTTATTTTGCTATATATGCTTGTGCTTCTAATATTTTTCTTGCGAGAATTCCATATCTCGATTCCTTGGTGCCCTCGAACGAGGGGGAGCACACATCAAGGGGGAGCTTTCTACCCGTCTAACTTCATTTATGAAGCTAGTCGGCATAACCTTTTTGATTCTACAAAAAGGGGGAGAAGTGAATATAAACTCACTAAATACATGTCTAAAATTAATTTTTAGACTTGATGAGTTTAGGTTTTGTAATCATCAAAAAGGGGGAGATTGTTGATATAAATAATGCCTAAAAACGTTATTAACATATATCGATATCTCTATGTTTTGATAATCACAAAACATAAACTCATTGAACTACAAATTATGACGTAAACAAGTATTTAGTTGTAAATATTCACTTTAGCATCCAAATCACTTAAGGTATGAATAAACAAAGTGTCTAATGCATTTTATGATCAAAGAAATTTTTATTTTTACAAACCTTACATTTTTTATAAAGTGGGACAAACATTTTTAAACTTATACAAAATATTTTTGTATTTATAAGAAATGTTTTATTAAAAATAAATATTTTGAATTCAAATTTCTACCCAAAAAAAGGCTATATTCTTCAAGAAAAATCTTTCCCACAAAAAGATAAAAATTCCGAAGAAAAAATATTTTTTTATTAGGCGGCCCCCTTAATTAATTAAGGGGACCGGCCAGAATTAAGGGGACCGCCCCCTCAATTAAAGGGACCGCCCACGCTCCCAAACAGTATTTTTTCCCCTATAAATATTGGCTTAAATCTGGCATTTTTCCTCACCTTTTGCACTATAAACTTTCTGATCTAAATCTTCTATACCATTCTCTTAAACTCTTTGATCATATAATCATAAGCTTTTGTTTCCAAGTGATCCAAGCTTCAACCTTTCAAGTGTAAGAGAAGAATACTTCAATCCTTCAAGACAAGAAGTATTACAACTTGTTGTGACCTCCACATACAAGTTGTTTGTGCATCATCACTTGTATAGTATTCATCCATTTGTGTATTAGTTGTGAATATTGGTTAGATAGAAATAAGCATAAGGAGTTAGGCTAGTAAGGTGTGTAGGTAGAGAAGTTGTGAATTGATTGTGGTGTGCAAGTAGTATAGGTGTGAAGAAGAAGTAGTGTGATTAGGTAGTGCTTAGGTGTGAAGAAGTTGTGAAGTAGTTGTGAAGAAGTTGTGAAG
>LBNU01024349.1:46435-82176 GCA_014162995.1 Artemisia annua | reverse complement strand
GTTAAATATTATGGGAGGACTATTTCTGTCAAGTTTGAAAGTCTTTTTATGAGGAATCAAGTTTTATCAACTTATGCAAGAAGAGAGAAAGAAATGAGGACTAAATGTGTAACTTGTAGTATAACTAGTCTTTACCCTGCTTAGGGTTTCATAAACTTTCTCTTAGCCGTTTTTTGTCTCTCTAAAAATTGTCATACACAGTCCTTTGTTTCTCCTCTTGTTTTAGTCCTTGATATCCTCTTTGATATCAGTTTAGGTATTGTAACACAGATCAATCTCTTTAATTTATCTTGTGTAATTGAGTGATTGAGAGTTATTTTGTAAGTGAGCATTGTTGTGTGTCCCTTCCTGAAGGAGAATCACATTATTTCTTTGTATTGTACTGGTAAGAACCCGTTTTGGGGACTTATCTTCCCCCTGAACTTCTTAATAATTACACCATTAGGGTTGGTTGGTTGGGTGTAGCCGTGTTGTTTCTGTGAGTTCTTGATCATTTTTACAATGGTATCCAGAGATCAACCGGTTCTGAATCTGGTGGTTTTGAGATTCTAGGGTTTCTAAGGTTTCATCGTATTTTTGGGGTTTTTTTGAAATGAAGGTTCTGTTTGGTTAATTGTAGTTGTTTTTCTTATACGGCCGTAGGTTGAATTGGTCTAATCAGGGTAGAATCTGGTGATTTTCTTGATGGGTTTAAAAACCCTAATTGGAAATTTGGGGATTTTGTGTTTCCTGGTGGTTTCTTGTGGTTCTTTGGCCCGTTCCTTGGTTACATTTTCACTAAGACTAAGTGAATCTAGTGATCTTGTGATTTTTTCCGCTGTTTCCCACTGTAAGATCTTTTTTTCTCTTAAGATACACATTTATTAGTCAAGAGGGTGCCAAACAAGAGTGGTTTTTAAACACCTTGAACCTGCCACCGTGAGTGGTACGGAAACCTGCTCTGGCCCACTCTCAGTCCCTTCTTGCTGGTATCCTTGTAATCTTGGGTGTGAGGTTTAGGTCGAAGGAGGATTTAGGTTTTTGGATGAGAAGTTGTTGTGTTGTTGTTTCTTGTTTTATTTGTTTTTTAGTTATATTGTCTTGTTTGTTATCTGTTATTATGGCTCTGGAGAGCCTAGTGGTACTGAAGATTTGGATTACGTAGTTTTAGATCTGAGTAAATCCTTACATTATTCAAACTAATGATAATAGTGGTACTGCTTTAATTCTCTTTTAAACTTCTTGGTACTGAGAACTATAGATATGGTGTGGTGGCTATGAATTAGCTTTACAGGCTAGAAAACAAATATAGTTTTGTTGATGGTACTTGTTTTGAAAGAGTCTTTTGAAACTAGTAATGTTTTTGTCTAGTAAAGATATAGAACAATTTGTCTCATATAAGGTTACTATGAAGTATACTATAGTAGTTTGGATAACTAAAATCAAATATTGTACTTACTTGACCACAAATTGACTTAAATCAAAACCTTTTACAATAAATATAATATGCTCAAGCATCATTATAAACTATTGTAATTGACACTTTTCTTGAATATATACATCATTTTGTTAGAAAATAGTGTAGGGTATGTGATGATCCTGGATGTCTTCCTAGAATCGTGTTGAGTTCACTTTCCGTATAAAGTATTTCGACCCTATATAGGCTTGGGTTGCACGAAATCTCTATCGGGATGATTCTAGAAGAGAAACACTTTGTGTCTAGGCACAAGATCACAAAGCAGGAACAAGAGAGGAATTGTATATCTTCTCTCTTTTGTTGAAATGAGACTAATGGATCTATTTATCAAAATAGATTCTAGATGACAATTATGCAGTTGAATTTGGTTGAAACCAACTTTCATAACCGTTTTTCAACAGTCGCAATGGTTGGGAAAATAAGAGGAGAAAAAAATGGATAACTTACTTGGAGCACCAAATATACCGTTTGGGCAAGGGGCTCTGCCCTTGACCCCTGCATTTTTGTCATGGTCGAAAACATATTAGCTCAACGAGTGTGCACTCCACACTTCCCTAACTCGTATCCGAACCGATTTTGAAATCTCATTAGCCTCTAGTAACTCGTCGTTACCTAAATGGCCGTCGATGACACTAAAATCACCAACACATTTCTACCTTGATGTGATGAAATGATGTATATATCCAAGAAAAACGTCAAATAGAATGGTTTATATTGTTGCTTGATAAATATTGATGTATCAGAAGTCTACTAGCAACAAGCCTAAAGCCAAGCATGTTGGTTTGTGGTCGTTGCGTGTCTTAGTTTAACTCTAAACTAATTAAATAATGTTAAATACAAAAGAGGGACTTAGATGTACGAAAACCAAACCTTCGGGACTCCATCCCAATAGTCGGCTGAATACTGAATAGAATGGACTAGAAGGGGGTTGGTTGTCGATTTTAGGGAAGTGGTGGAGTATTATGCTAGAATTTGTAGAGCAGTTTGGGTGCTATATATATAAACACCTTCTCATTGTATGAAAACCAAACCTTCATCTCATTGTTTTGGTCGTTCTTTTCACAACAAAAAAAAAACCAAAATCGTTTTTGCTTTTCCCTAGAGTACTCCACGACAATACACAATACCCTAAGAGAAAATTTTCATAATCCCGAAAACCCAACACATGGAGAGTGGGACGACGATATTGGATTGCCAAGTTGATAGACTAAGCAACTTACAAGATGATCTTATATATAAAATCCTCTCGTATGTCGATATCGTAGATTCTATCAGATTAAGTTTTATGTCTTCTAGATGGAGGTTTATTTGGACTTCAATGCTGAATCTCAATTTTTCAAGTTACCGACTACTTTCGAAATCCTCAGGCTATCATGAATTTGTTAACAATGTTCTCTCTGCCCGTAATAATAAGATAGACGTATCTTCTGTCAACGTGCACTTTCGTCACTTAGGGTATCCTGACTGGTCTGTCAACAGAATTCTGGAGTATGCATTCTCTCACAATGTCCAACAAATAACTATTAACATTGGATATTATGAAATAGATCCCTCTCGGTTAAAATCTAAGTCGCTCAAACATCTAACATTGATTGCCACCACTATTGATGGTCGTTCTGATTCCACCCCTTGGGATCTCCCGGCTTTAACTACATTACATCTCCAAGATAGCTTATTGTATAACTGCAGTTCTATTTTAGCAATGTGTCAGAACTTAAAGAATCTTACCTTAGAGGGATGTGAAGTGTTTGAACAAGAATACTACAAAGGTTTCACTATAATTTGTTGGAACATTACTTATTATAGTTTTGTTGTTATTAGTGATTGCCACGAAATTGAAATTAGTGACAGTTTTTCTGTCACTAAATCGTCACTAAACCGTCTCTAATTGACCGTCATCATGGTAAAGACGCGTCTAATTGCAATGGTTACGGTTAGATCTATTGAAAAGGCATCAAAGGGCGAACCATCGCGACTGTTTGAACCGGTGGCAGTTAGCGACGATTATTCTGTCGCTGGGTCGTCGCTAAAGCGTCACTAATTCTGAACCATTGTGACTATTACGAAAAGAAGTGTCTCTAAGGCCATTTGAAGGGGTATTGTGACTGTTTTGAAGGGTCACCATGTGCCTATATATAGAGGACGAATTTCTCACTTTGGATTCATCAAAAACACACAAACATCATCTATTTCCATCATCATAACATAACCGATTCGCTAGATTCAAGTTTCATACTTGAATTGATTGTTGTATCCTCTAAACAGTTCGTACTAGATAGGACGAATTTCTGTTTAAGGACACTGCTAATCGCAGGCCTCAATCTTTTGTTGTAATCTTACGATTATATACAAAACAATTTGTATTACGATTATATTATTCCTAACATAATTAATGATTTCACTATAATTAATTCCCAACTTCGTAGTCTGACGCTTAAAAAAGTAGAATGGAATGTGGATTTTATAAATGTGGACACACCTCAGCTAAAGAACATAATATTTGTGGATAATACACCTCAACGGGAAGACTTCTACACTGGACATACGCGTATTAGAGAATTTTCAGAGGAACTTACTATTTCTGCACGTGACCTTACCTACTTACGCATTAAAGGTACTAATTTTCCTAAGTTATCCTTGGATGGATGCCCTTCTTTGGAGAAGGTGGATCTATGTATATCTTCTCCACAAAAGACAAATGTTCATAGAACCTGTGATGTGTTTCAACGTCTCCACGGTGTCAAATCTCTTGCACTTAGCTTGGAGATTGTCGAGCTTCTTTCTACCTCGGAAGAAGTTATCTCACATCAACCTTCCCCGTTTTTTAGCTTAAAGTGTTTAAAGATTTATCCGTCACATGGTTTAAAGACTTTACCGTTACAGGATTTAATGACTTGTCGATTAAAGAGTAGTTTAGAGATTTTTCGAACTCAACCGGTTGAGGAGCAGCAAGAAGCAATGAAAATAAAATTGGCTGCTGAAGTTACAAATTATTTGCTTGGCAGTACTTCAAATGCGACCTTTACAATGGTCTCACATGAGGAGGCTAGAGCAATAAAAATCACCACAGTGGCATACCTGTTAAATTATAGTTAAATATTTAACGTGTGAATGTCTAGAATTGAACACGAGACCTCGGGATTGCACACATTACAAACAAGAATAAAAGTATAAATAATAAATAATAAATGTTATGTTTATTTATTATTTTGAACACTTAACGGACTAAACGGTCGTTAGTTATTAAATGTAAGNAATACAAACCGAGCTGTGGTTTGTTAGCAATGTATTCATTATCAGTTTTTTGAGCTTATATTTTCTGAATAAAAGTGGAGAGCGTATTCCATAATATCGAGTTCCTGTTTGTTCATTATTTAAGTTTTGTCCTGTTTCTGTTTGTGTTTGATCCTTTGTGACTTGAAATTATAGTGAAACCATCAGAGTGTTCATATTCAAACACTTGACATCCGTCTAAGGTAAGATTCTTCAAGTTCTGACACGTGGCTAAAAGAGAACTGCAGTTATTCAATACGACATGGTGGTGGAGATGTAATGTAGTTAAAGCCGGTAGATCCCAAGGGCCTGAATGACCATCAATATTGGTGGCAATCAATGTTAGATGTTTGAGTGACTTAGATATTAACCAATAGGGAAGAATTTCAGAATATCTCATGTTAATAGTTAGTTGTTGGACATTGTGAGAGAATGCATACTCCAGAATTCTGTTGACAGACAATTTAAGATTCTCTCGAGTAGGAAGGTGCAGGCTGACAGAAGATACGTCTATCTTATTATTACGGGCAGAGAGAACATCTTTAACAAATTCATGAGAGCGTGAGGATTTCCGGTCACTTGAAAAATTGAGATTGGGCATTGAAGACGGAATAAACCTCCATCTAGAAGACAAAACACTTAAGCTGGTAGAATATTTGATGTCGATGTACGAGAGGATTTTATATATAAGATCATCTGGCAAGTTGCTTAGTCTATCAACTTGGCAATCCAATATCGTCATCCCACTCTCCATGGTCGACCAGCTGGCTAATAAATCGAACAAAGATATGTTCTTTTGTTTAATTTCTTGCCTCGAACGAATGGAAAGAACAAACCCTTTTGGGTTTAAAGTATTCTGATGGGATGAACGAATGAAAAGAACAAACCCTTTTAGGGTATTGTCGTGGGGAGCAAAATAAAACGATTTTAGTTTTTGTTTTTTGTGAAAAGAACGATGAGGGTAAGGGTGTTTATATAGCACCCAAACTTGCTCTCCAAGTTCTAGCACTTTCCAAAAATCGACAACCAACCCCATTCTAGTCCATTCTATTATTCAGCCGACTATTGGGATGGAGTCCCTTAGAGGGATGTGAAGTGTTTGAACAAGAATACTACGATGCTTTCATAATTAATGATTTCACTATAATTAATTCCCAACTTCGTAGTCTGACGCTTAAAAAAGTAGAATGGAATGTGGATTTTATAAATGTGGACACACCTCAGCTAAAGAACCTAATATTTGTGGATAATACACCTCAACGGGAAGACTTCTACACTGGACGTACGCGTATTAGAGAATTTTCAGAGTTTTTTACTATTTCTGCACGTGACCTTACCTACTTGCGCATAAAAGGTACTTATTTTCCTAAGTTATCCTTGGATGGATGCCCTTCTTTGGAGAAGGTGGATCTATGTATATCTTCTCCACAAAAGACAAATGTTCATAGAATCTCTGATGTGTTTCAACGTCTCCACGGTGTCAAATCTCTTGCACTTAGCTTGGAGATTGTCGAGCTTCTTTCTACCTCGGAAGAAGTTATCTCACATCAACCTTCCCCGTTTCCTAGCTTAAAGAGTTTAAAGATTTATCCGTTACAGGTTTTAAAGACTTGGCCGTTACAGGATTTAAGGACTTGTCGATTAAAGAGTAGTTTGAAGATTTTTCAAACTCAACCGGTTGAGGAGCAAGAAGCAATGAAAATAAAATTGGCTGCTGAAGTTACAAATTATTTGCTTGGCAGTACTTCAAATGCGACCTTTACAATGGTCTCACATGAGGAGGCTAGAGCAATAAAAATCACCAAAGTGGCATACCGCCTTATGGCAGCTTTATGGAACAATCTAGAGAAAAGAGAAGCTTATACTGACACTAAAAGGGCTAATGTGGAGTGGAAGAAGACACTTGCAGATAGCCGTAGCGAAGATTTCAAAAGACAGATTGGGCCACCGGATGATACTGAAGTGATATTCCGGATGCTGCAAAATATAAAACTACTACTCACCAACGTGCTTGCATCAAAAAGGGTTGAGATGCAAGCATGTTTTTCTAGATTGTATGCAAAAACCAAGGCCATCGTGAATAAGATGTTAGTTGATATGAAGAATCAATTTGATATACAACAACGCATTTTCAGTGGGTACTTAGATGAAATTGCTTTGTCTTCTTAGAAAAATAGCTTCTGAAGGACAGGTGCTATGTGGATCGGTTGAGTATCTAAAAGAACGATGGTGGATAATGCAATGGAATTTTTTTGACATTTTTTGCTTTTAGGCACGAATTTTATACTTTTGGAACGAAAGCCAAGCTATTCACTTGTTTAAATACACTCGTTTTCAAGGGTTTAGGATGGTGTTAGTTTTTATTGAAATCAATAAACGAATTACCCAACTTGGGAATTCAATTATCTTCTTATTATTCTTGTTATTTGGCCATTACAATCCGGCATTAGCATATATATATCCGTGTTTTAGCATATCAGACATACAGAAACTTTTAAAAGGAAAGTAAATGCATAAACATTAGGTGTACTCTACTCCAACCTTTTTTTTTTGCTTGAGTGACATGGTTAATGCTTCTTGTTCTAGAATAATGTTTGGTTGAATATTATGTCAAAAATCAAAGTTGAAAGTTAACAATAATCAAAATTCATTTCAATTTATTGTACTTATCCCATTTCTTGTCAAGTTATTAATTGTTCTTTTGCTAGCAAGTAACCCAAATTATAATGGAACAAATTGTCTAAAATCCAGGTTATGCTTTCCGGGTCAATTTTTAGTTTGACTCCAATTTAGGCCACATTGGTCTTTGACTCTTTTCTTTGACCCACGAGGTGTTCTAAGGTTCTTTCTTTTATATTCCCTTTTTTGGTCCAACTTTGATTATTTTAGTCGACTATTAAAGCTCATTTTCTTTTAGAATCTTGATAAGTAAAATGGTGAACATAGTCCATCTTTCACGTTGGTTATGGGGTGCAAAGCATCAACATTCAAAAATAACCGCGGACCCCGCTAAAAGTTCTTCTAAATCAGATACAAATATGCGAGAACTTGACCAGAAATGGTTGAAAGAACATTTCCAACGTAAAAGTGAACGTGAAGTCGGTAAGGAATGTGATGTNGATTATTTTAGTCGACTATTAAAGCTCATTTTCTTTTAGAATCTTGATAAGTAAAATGGTGAACATAGTCCATCTTTCACGTTGGTTATGGGGTGCAAAGCATCAACATTCAAAAATAACCGCGGACCCCGCTAAAAGTTCTTCTAAATCAGATACAAATATGCGAGAACTTGACCAGAAATGGTTGAAAGAACATTTCCAACGTAAAAGTGAACGTGAAGTCGGTAAGGAATGTGATGTTGTGTTGATTCCGTTAGATGGTGCTCGTTTATCAGCAGAGTTTGAACTTGACAGTTTTGATTGGTCTATAGGGTGGTTAGAACCTCATGGCGTCGGCTTTCAAAGTCATGATGATGCTCTTGATGATAGTTTCGCGGTGTTGGTAGGTTGTTATGGGCGTGAACATGATGGTCGTCTGAAAAACAATAGGTAGAAATGATGTATATATTCAAGAAAAATGTCTAATACAATGGTTTATAACTTTTGATAACCAAGAGAGTATATAAGATGATAACGATGAATGAGAGAAATGGATTAGAAGAATTATTGTTTTTATTTCATTTCCTTTCAAATTAGACTCTATATAGATTTAGGTTTTGAATTTACATAGAGGTGGAAGGCAAGCGAGCAACAAGCTGCGCCGCTAGCCCTTTTTGAATTGCAAAACCAATTCTCTTAAAAACGACATTTGTGGATCTAGGTGTTACAACATTACTATGCATAACACGTTGAACTCTGTTGAGGAGCTCCACTGCCTCAGGTGCAAGAAAACCAAAAGTATCAAACGCGAAAGGTATAAAAACATGCTGATTTTCAACACACGCTTTCTCATGTTTTGCCACTTTGTACGAGGAGGCTTTCAAAGCAGCCTGTCCCACTGTAAAACCCCGGCTACTCAACCCCACAAGAGGAGAAACCCCGGTTAGATCCACACACGCATGTTTCCCTCCAACCCATCCAAAAACCAAAACGTCTGCCGGTCTGAGTGTGGATCTTCCATCCAACGGGTCAGTCAAAAAGTTCACAGGCGCTTCTTTCTTGACAGAGATCCCGGCACGCCTAAATATTTCATTTTATTTATATGTTTGCAAAAATAAAGATCTGCCAAACTCAAACCACACTTCCTTTGTAACACAGAACACTCGAAACACACCAGCTACCAAAACACCCCATTAAATCACACCCGAGCACAATCCTATCACTTGCATTCGTATTCTCAAAACTCATACATAATCATTTATTCTTACAGCTAGCGCTTTTACTAATTGAAAACAATGAAATGAGGCAAAAGACAGAACAATCAACGATTCACAACAAAGAAAAGCCAGAAAATTTTGGTTAAATAAAGTAACAACGCAAGCAATAGCAAGACCAAACAAGAGAACAAGGTTAAATGATTTTACATGTGTTTCAAAGCAACATTGAACATATACAGCTAACTAACCACGAAAGCGATTGATTAGTTTAATCCTTGAAAGTAGGACTCAACTAGAACATTGTCACATACAGAAAACCAACCATTAGAGAACTTGGATTTTTTGCTTCTTAATCCTAAATGAACAAAGAGTTACATTAATGAAGGGTATAACGGTACATTTACCTTAAATCCCTTGGTTCTCTTTCTCAGTTGTTTGTCTCGGTTGCTGACGTGGACTCCTTGGAGCCACATGATCATGTTCCTTGGTGATGATGGAATCAGTAGGTGGTTCGGAGTTTCTGTCTCTCAAAGGTGGGTTAGCATTAGACATAGCTGATCTCATAATCGAAAGACTTCATACGAAAAATATTCACAAGTAAATTGTTTGTGAGAATTAACGCTCAGTAATATAGTGATAAATACTTGACGCTAAGTATTTATAATAGTAACGGTTATGTGATACGGTGTATATATAAATGTGTTTATATGTTTAGATAATGGATGATAAGTTGAAAAAAGTTTATAATTTATTTCTTATAAATTATATCATCTAGTTTTCATAGTTTGGTTTAGTTTGTGAAAATACACTAATTATAAGAATTTGACAATAATCGGGAATAGCCTGGTCGTAACTATTAGTTTCCTTCTATAAATCAATTGCTAAAAAAATATCCCATGTCAAAATATAGTTTATATAATAGTCTAACTAATTAAGATGTTTAGTATACATTTTGTTGAAAAGATATTAGCCAACCCCTAATAGTTCAAGTACCATTTGTGAAAAACTGTCAAAAGGAAATAAAAACAAAAATGACAGGTGCAAGGTTGGAACACCTGACCTCCCGTTTGGAACAAAGCGACACAGCCAAGTGTGCCAAGGCTGCTACTCGTTTATGTTTACAAATCATGTGTACTTAAAGTGCACTAAACTGTTTTATATTTTGTTAAATTTCTACTCAGTATACTGAGCATGCATATGGTTTGTTTGCATGAGTGAAGTTTTGTGTTTTCTTTCATAGTTTCCAAATCTGGAACCCATTTATATGAAGACAAAAATATTTAGTGTAACGCATTTAACCTTATGTTTAGCATGTAAGACACTAGAAGCAAGTGTGGTTTAAGGATTAATAGGGAATATGTTTCTTACAGTGAGTATAAAAAAAGAGTGTACATGTGTCGAGTGGAATGAGCAAGACCACCGAACCAAAAAGAAAACCAAGTATCCTTGAGCCAAGACTTAGTTATACGTTCCATATATGTTTTCATTAGTTATATAAGTTTCGAAATGTTTCGTATAGCTCACTTTGATTTCGTATGGGTCGAGTGAAGTATCCAAAAACACTAGTTTATGAGAGTTATGTTCTTTTAAGTAGCCACACAAGCTTTTTAACTACCCCAGGCCAAACTTGTAAACTTATAAGTATGTAAATCTGTATGTGTAAGATAGCACACGTATCAAATGTGAAGCTTTCGAGAAGCAAAACGTATTACGCATGCACAAGAGTCACAAAACATAATCTAGCATGCATGTGTTGAAAAGAAATAAGGTAGTAAGTATGAAAAATGTGTGAGGCTCACACTGAGTGTGTCGAGTGGAAATGCAATAAGAAGAAACCAAATGTTACTTTTTAACCCAATTACTCTAAGCTATTACCCAAGCCCTCCAAGTGCAAAACCAATTCTCTTTTTCATGTTTTTCCTCCTTCTTCTTACCCGGCAGCAAATGAGAGTAAAAATGAGATGTGTTTGTGTGTTTGAGAGTTGTATGGTTTTGTGGTGAAGTCGAATGGCTTATATAGCCAACTTCTAGTATGGCCTTAACCTTATTTTATTATTACTTGGCATGGGATTCAAGCAAAAGAGAAAAAAGAAGGCTTGGCTTGTTTTTGGCATGCTCCTAATTAGTCGGCTAAATTTAGGGAGGCATGTAGGATTTGTCAAATCAAGAGTTTGAGAGTGGGAAGCACAATACACAATGGTTATTGACGTCAAGTGGTCAAAGTAAGGTGTAAGAAGTTGTTTAATGTATTAGGGGAGTGGGTTAGGGTGGCTCTTTGGTTAAACTCACACGCAACACATGAAAAAAAGAATAATGACAGGACTCGTTTGGTTTGGTCACGTGAGTAGAGAAGAGAACAATCAAAAATATATGTTATACGTTTTAAGTGTGTTCGTGTTTTGCTCCTCGTTTGTTTCCTTCCCCGGTCCTAAGACACAAGTAAAAAAGAATAAGTCGCGGTGTCCCGGTTTGACACTTACAAGTAAAATCTATAAAATACAATTTTGAGAAAGTTTTTATATAAGTATTATAAAAACATTTTATAGATTCTAACATGAGTTAAATAAATTATTGCCATTACTAATTGGGTGTCGGTTCGCGTGTGGGATCATTTTTCGGGAAAACGGATAACTTCTCATTTTTAAAATTTAATGGTCAATAAGTGTCAGAAAATATATAATGTGCATTTTCTGATAAAATAAATTTTATTACTATAATAGTAAGGGAAAATTACCATTTGTCGCTGTATATTGCAATCTGCACAAGTTCATGTTAAGGAAACTTATATGTATATTTGTGGCAGAATGAGAAACTACGGTGGTGGCCGATATACCGAAATCACAAGCTCGTTGGGGAAATTCAGCTCTATATAAATTATACTGTACAACTTTAGATGGTAGCCTCAAGGTTAGTGTTGTAATGAAGTTCTTGAATATGAAACTTTTTATTGGCGTTCAAAAAGTTCATAATTCTTATCTAACACCCAACCCGAAATGCTCTTTTGGCTTCTTATTAAAAAATAGAAAACTTTGAATAACTTAGGAGGTTATATGTGCTAAGAAATAACGTGTTTCATTTATAGTTACTACTCTTGAGATAAAACATAGTAACTCCGAATTGACACATTTAGAAGTAAATGAAAATTTATTGTTTGGCAGCGCCCTTCTGCCAGAAGAGTGGCATGTGACATTGTTATGGAGGTCGCCATGAAAGTGCAAAACTTTCATCAAAGAAGCTTACATTTACAGAATCCATGGAAATGGTTACTCATCGAATTTGCATCTTATTGCGGGGCTTCTGATGCTTACACCAAGCTAAGGTTTAACTCGAAACGTCCTTTTATGTATTATATAAACTTAGGTGCTATTTGCATAAATAGACGTTTTATGCTCCATTTTTGGGATTTATTATCAGGTACCTTTCATATATTATGGATGTTGCTACACCAACTGCTGATTGTCTATCGTTGGTCTACGACCTGTTATCATCGGTCTACGACCTGAAAACTAAGAATACGCTTAATTATCAAGAGGTCCGACTCGACTAATTACTTTTTATTGTTTGTATTTTACAAATGGTATTTATAGCTAATGTATTGTTTTGATGATTTATCAGAATAGAATATTGGGCGAGATTGAGGAGCAAATTGAACAAATTCTTGCTGTTGCATTCGAGAACTACAATTCATTGGATGAGAACTTGCCATCTGGGGTGGCACCACCGGTTTTGGAACATGCTGTGAAACTTTATATTCTCACTAATGATATATTATCTCCCGAGGCACAAGATAAATTATATAGCTACTTCCAGGTTCACAATTTCGCATGCTTCTTAATAGTTTTTCTTCCTTCTTACAGTTCTTACACTCGACACTTTTCTTTTACTGCCTCATGAATTCTGAAATTGTTGTGTTTCGTAGACTGCTGCCAAGAAAAGATCGAGACAACACTTGACCGAAACGAATGAGTATATTAGTGGGAATGGTGAAGGAATCTGGATGGATCCTGTTGCCGCTTCAATGGCTTATTGGAAAATGAAGTCTCTTTGTCTAAACATAAGGAATGAGATATTTAGAGATATAGAGATCCACAATTGCAATATACTCCCAAGGTATGTTCATTCCAATTCTTATAGATTGTTTCATGTAATAACTAGACTTTCACTAGAAAATAGAGTTTAAACAAACATGTACTAAAGTTTAAGACGTTGAGTAAAAGAATGTGACTAAATTGATTGGGTACATCATTTATATTCTAGCTAATAGTCGTTATTTTGAGCAACTTTAGGCCTTATTCTGCTATAGGTGGCGAAATAGGGACTGGTTGGTGAGGTAATATGTCAGAGCGGTTTAGATTGGTTAACACACACCAACATTTTTTATTTTCATCTTACCTTCGTTTAGTTGTTATGTAAAATCTAGGTCCGTTTTTTTGAATTCTGAGTAATCAATGAACATATTAGTATGATACTGGTCACATTTTGATCTTTCCCTTTCTCTTCACATAGCTAAGAACGACTTGCAAAAAAAGTTAGGACAGCTCTATAAGAGTAACTGAAATGTTTGTCACCCTGTTTTTGCAGTTTTATCGACCTACAAAATCTTTCATCAGCAATATACAGTGCAGAACTATTGAGCAGATTACGAGCTTTTCTTGTTGCATTCCCTCATGTTATCGATCTTGTAGTTGCAACTGCGGACTTTCAAAACGATCTTGCTGCTTGGAAAATCAAGTAAATTTTAACTTTATCTTGTTTTTTGCTAATTATTTGACTTTGCTGACATTTATTTGACCTTTTTTTCAGTCCCGCCAAAAATGGGGTGGATGCAAAAGAATTGTTTCATTTGTATATCATGAAGTGGATTGAAGATAAGCGGTTACATCTCCTAGAGACATGCCAAAAGATGGTGGATCAATCAGTGAAGATGACGTGTCCATTATTTTACAAAGGTTTTTTTTTGACCTTTTTTTATTTAATTTCTTTTTGTTAATTGTAAAAATCATTTTTTTACGGTTTTCAATCAAGAAATGTTTTTTTCTAGTTTGTTGTTTGATTTTAAGAAAAGGGTTTTTTAGTTTTGTTATTTTTTTAATAAAAAAAACTATTTTTTTTTTTTACAGTTTTTAATTGAATCAAAGAAATGTGTTTTTTTTTTTGGATTTTTGTTTGATTTTAGGAAAAGGGTTTGTTAGTTTTATTTATTTATTATTTTTTTACAGTTTTTATATTTTTGTTTGATTTTAAGAAAATTCATTTTTTGTTATTTTACATTTTTGGTTGTATCAAGAAATGATTTTTTTGGTTTGTAGTGAAAAGGGTTGACCCAAAGCAATTTGTCTAAATATAATTTACTTAAATCACAAAAATTATATCGTTTCTAGCAATTGGTTTTTGAATTTAGGACGTTTTACGCATCTTACACTTTGGGTAAATTTTGACCCATTTGACATGTTAGCCTTGTTATTTTATAAAAGATACCGTCACACAAAAGAAATGGACTAGATATGTAGCTAGTAGTAACTTCAGGGACTATTAGTGGTCATTAGGCAAACTTATTATGTAATGAGCCTATAAATACCCCTCATGACTCTCCATGAGGGGTGTGCGAAATAGTGTGAGAAAACTTCATATTGTCATTTTAATATATAAACCCTTTTCTTTCACCTTTCTCTCTCTACTTTCTCTCTCTAGAAATAACAATGTTTTATACATATTTCAATCAACCTCGACCTCCTGAAAGTGTTTCTCGGTTATAACATGACATTAAGCAGTTTCTCTTATTTTACAGGTGTGTGAATATGTGACCCGTTAAAGAAATCTTTTGTAGTCCCCTTTTTTGTGCCGGACTATGAAATGTTTTCAATATTTCAGTTACTCATGTCATCTGGGAGGACACCAAGTGACTCATGTATAGAAAAAGGCGTAACTATGGAGGCTCCGCTGACTATAAATATACCTAGAACCTACTCAACTCAACATCCGTCACAAAATTCACCGCATGTTAGGTCAACAAGTGGAGTCAATATATCAGTTCTGGTTTATGTTTCAACACAAGCGATCCCAACAGTCTCTTCTGCTGAAGGGTTGGATAATGCAAACGTGCTTTCAAACAACATTTATCCGCCTAGAAGAAAGAGAAAACCATGGTCCGCAGAAGAGGAACATGAACTGCTTGCTGCCGTCCAAAGATATGATGAAGGGAATTGGGCCACCATGTTAAGAGGAGATTTTAGGAGTGACAGAACTGCAGCACAGCTATCTCTGGTAATTTAGTTGAGGCCTTTTTTGTCTTTTTGTTATTCTCCAACTTGTTTATGCTAAAGGTTGTCAAATGGGTGGGTCGGGCAGGCTGGGTAATAGGTTGAAATAGGTTTTTTTGTGGAGTTTGAATTAGGTCGGGTCAGGTTGGTTTGGCTTCCGAATCTTTCTCAGGCCTATTTTCTAACATGTTGTATATGTACGTTTATACATTTTGTATTGTATGTTTTGCAGAGGTGGAACACTATTAAGAGACGTCAAAACAACCCAATAATAAAAACTGGATCACGACCTTCAGAGATGCAATCAGCAGCTCGACGAGCATTTAACATGGCAGTTGATAAGCCCGGACTTGATATCCCAAAGTCGGCTTCACCCGTTGGTACAAATCTTTCTTAAATGTCTATTACAGGTGGCAAATAGGTGGGTCACAAAGGTTGGGTAAAGGTACTTTGTCTAAGTTGATCCAGAACAATTTTGTGCAAGTTCTTTAACAATTTTCGGTATGTGTATCTTTAGTGAAGGGTTAAAACCGGTACTTTCGGATTCGGCCTGTTAAATGGGTATCTTTGGTACGTTTTCGGTCACGGAGATATTTACAACCGGTTCCCAATCCTGTTCAGTAATCGCAACCAAACCAGTCTGTATAAAAAAATATATTATAGACTTAAAATGACTTTTTGTAGTTATATTTTTCAAACTTATTAGTTGTGATTGAACAGGCATGACAAATCCTGGAAACATCTCCGCACAACCAATGGTAATCAACTCTCCATCTTACGATTCTACCCCTACAGGACCAAAAAGACCGTTTTCAAGACCTCAACCATTCTCAACTAGACCCCTTCCTACTGGTTCAGATGCTATAAAAGCAGCTGCAGTTGCTGTTGGTGCTTGTATCGCTACTGAATCAGACGCTGCAGAAATACGAAGGCAACAACTCAAAGTTAATGCTATTCATATTAGAACACCTAGGCCGCCATCTCAACATGGGACTCACATCGGTTATTCTAGCATATCGCCAAAGGAACCACGGCCTAACCATGGCTTGGCCCATGGTAATGCGAAGGTTGGACCGGTCGTTAAAAGTCATGGATCAGCTAACTCGCTGAACCCCGTTAAGGATGACCAATTGGCGGTTTCTGGGGACCCACAAAGGGATGTTGGAGCTCAAGAGAATCAAGTTTCTGGGTCGGATAAGATTGATCCACCAAAAACAAAAGGTGAATCGAAGTGAGGTCTAATTTTGACATGATTCTTTGTTTTCTGTTTTCTGGTTTTGTTAGGAATTTTTTCCAGCATAAGTAGGATTTTTTTACCTATCGATATTTGTTTATACATTTTTGAATAAAATTGTCATGGTACATGGTTTTGTTGGTAATATGTATATGTTTTTCCGGCTTGTCATGGTACAGGTCTTTTTTTTACTAATAGAAATGGGTTGAGTCAGGTTGTCCCAAGACTTCCTGGAGAATGATTTCAATATATATGTGTCGAAGTAAGCTGTACGACTTCAGAATCGTTAACGGGTCAATATTACCACATTCCAACTGCTATTGGCTCATCGCATATATTCGATACAAAGATATTAACAAAGAAGTTCCATATGTACATGTAAAATCACAGGTATTAACATTATAAACTTAGATTATACATCAATATGTATCGAGCATCATTATAAACTACGTAGTATTGTATTTGACATTTTTCTTGAATATATACATCATTTCTACCTATCCTTTTTCAAACGAGCATCATGTTCACGCCCATAACAACGTACCAACACCGCGAAACTATCATCAAGACCATCATCATGACATTGAAAGCCGGAGCCATGAGGTTCTAACCACCCTATAGACAATCAAAACCGTCAAGTTCAACCTCTGCTGATAGACGACCACCATCTAATGGAACCAACACAACATCACATTCCTTATCAACTTCGCGTTCACTTTTACGTTGGAAATGTTCTTTTGACACTTTCTGAACAAGTGCTCGCGTATTTGTATCTGATTTTGTAGAACTTTTTGTCGGGTCCGCGGTTATTTTTTAATGTTGATGCTTTGCACCCCATAACCAACGTGAAAGATGGTATATTTTCACCATTTTTACCTATCATGATTCTAAAAGAAAATGAGCTTTAATATGCTAATGCCGGATCGTAACGGCCAAATAACAAGAGGATAATTGAATTCCCAAGTTGGGTTATTCTAACATCGTCCTAAAACCTAGACAACGAGTGTATTTAAACAAGTAAATAGCTAGCCTTTCATTCCAAAAGTGTAAAATTCGTGCATAACAAATTAGAAACAAAAAATGTCAAAACAATTCCATTGCAGTTTCTACCATCGTTCGTTTAGATACTCAAACGTCTTGGTTCGATCGACATAGAAGCTATTTTTCTAAGAAGACAAAGAAATTTCATCTAAGTACGCACTGAAAATGTGTTGTTGTATATCACAAAGATTCTTCATATCAACTATCATCTTATTCACGATGGTCTTGGTTTGTGCATACAATCTAGCAAAACATGCTTGCATCTTAACCCTTTTTTATGCAAGCACCTTGGTGAGTAGTAGTTTTATATTGTGCAGTATGCGGAATATCTGCGGTGGCCCAAACTGTTCACTACAGCTATCAGCAAGTGTCTTCTTCCACTCCACATTAGTATCAGTATAAGCTTCCTTTTCCTCTAGAATCTCCCATAAAGCTGCCATAAGGCGGTATGCCACTATGGTGATTTTTATAGCTCTAGCCTCCTCATGTGAGACCATTGTAAAGGTCGCATTTGAAGAACTGCCAAGCAAATAATTTGTAACTTCAGCAGACAATTTTATTTTCATTGCTTCTTGCTCCACATCCGGTTGAGTTTGAAAAATCTTCAAACTACTCTTTAATTGACAAGTCGTTAAACTGTGTACATCTAAAGTATTTAAACCCTGTAACGGATAAATCTTTAAACTTTTTAAGCTAGGAAACGGGGAAGGTTGATGTGAGATAACTTCTTCCGAGGTAGAAAGAAGCTCGACAATCTCCAAGCTAAGTGCAAGAGATTTGACACTGTGGAGACGTTGAAACACATCAGAGATTCTATGAACATTTGTCTTTTGTGGAGAAGATATACATAGATCCACCTTCTCCAAAGAAGGGCATCCATCCAAGGATAACTTAGGAAAATAAGTACCTTTAATGCGTAAGTAGGTAAGGTCACGTGCAGAAACAGTAAGTTCCCCTGAGAATTCACTAATACGCGCACGGCCAGTGTAGAAGTCTTCCCGTTGAGGTGTATTATCCACAAATATTAGGTTCTTTAGCTGAGGTGTGTCCACATGTACAAAATCCACATTCCATTCTACTTTTTTAAGTGTCAGACTACGAAGTTGGGAATTAATTATAGTGAAATCATCGGAGTATTCAAACACTTCACATCCCTCTAAGGTAAGATTCTTCAAGTTCTGACAAGTGGCTAAAAGAGAACTGCAGTTAAACAATAAATCGACTTGGTGGAGATGTAAGTTAGTTAAAGCCGGGAGATCCCAAGGGGTGGAATCAAAACGACCATCAATGGTGGTGCCAATCAATCTGAGATGTTTGAGCGACTTAGATTTCAACAGAGAGGGAATAATTACATAACATCCAATGCTGCTAATAGTTAGTTGTTGGACATTGTGAGAGAATGCATACTTCAGAATTCTGTTGACAGACAATTCAGGTTTCTCTAAGTGAGAAAGGTCCAGGTTGACAGAAGATATGTCTATCTTATTATTACGGGCAGAGAGAACATCGTTAACAAATTCATGATAGCCTGAGGTTTTCCAGTCACTTGAAAAATTGAGATCGGGCATTGAAGCACGAATAAACCTCCATCTAGAAGACAAAACACTTAAGCTGAAAGAATCTATGATGTCGACGTACGAGAGGATTTTATATATAAGATCATCTGGCAAGCTGCTTAGTCTATCAACTTGGCAATCCAATATCGTCCCACTTTCCATGGTCAAATCAATATGAGCAAAAAACAAAATTTTCTCTTAGGGTTTGTGTATTGTCGTGGATTTTGGTATTTGTTTTTGTGAAAAGAACGACCAAAACAATGAGGGTAAGTGTGTTTCTAGCATAATACTCCACCACTTCCCAAAAATCGACAACCAACCCCCTTCTAGTCCATTCTAGATCAGCCGACTATTGGGATTGAGTCCCGAGGGTTTGGTTTTCGTACATCTAAGTCCCTCTTTGGTATTTAACATTATTTAATTAATTTATAGCGTCTAACGGTTAAACTAACAATTGTTAAATATATTTCGTGAAACATATTACATATTTAATAAATATACACGACATGGTCCCGAGTGAAAGCCAACGAAGGCCAGGGTTGGTGAAGGTATAAAGTTTCTCCTATAGCAACAAAAATTGGAACTGCTGAATGAAAAATGTGTCGACGATTGCATCCAGAAGGAAAAATGGTGAACTTGGTAATTGTAGCTTTGAACTCATATATGCTTTATTTATACATATATGTTTATATTTTGTTGACAGGCATTCTTTAGGAAATCTGATTTATTCTTTGTGTGCATGATGCTGCCATTGTCGTTTGACAGTCAAATTCAAGAATCAGAAATTGAATCAGCTAACGTAAAAATTCTGAAACGGGTCAAATCTGTAACTTACCTAAAAAGGGGAATGGGTCAAACTTAGATTATTACAGCCAACTTGTTGCCTTAAAGCATATCTCTTTAAACAAACAAATTTATACCATTTCATTAACCAACATAAATTGATCATGAAAATCAGCCTATCTTCCACATCTCTACACTACTAGAATTCTTAACGAAACCACAATACACTAGGGAAAAAACATATACTTGTGGCTTAGGAATTTAATGATGCTAGTTGTTAAGTGTTGAGAAAATAGACCTCATCTGATATCTGCCTATAACCGTAAGGGCTAACTTGGTAACTTTGGTATTTCAGGTTTAGTCCTTTGTGGGTCTCCTTGATGTTACACTGGATAATAAAGGGTGGATAGTGTCAAGTTATCAAAGATATAAGGCTGATGCATAATGATTGAAGGACGGGAGGACCATTGAGCTATTAAACAAGGACCATGTTGCAATATGTTGGTGATATACTCCCGTTGCTGTGTCTCATTTGGATAGTGCAATCCTTAGCCGTTTTCCTTGTCTCATACCTGGAAAATGACTCATGATTGATCTCTCTCTATATAACAATCTGGGTCTCTCATCTTGAGGGCATCTAGAAATCCACTACTCTATCTTGTACTTTGTTTGTATTCTTGATTGAGATCAAGGTTGTTTAGTTTTGTTTGAGAATAGATTTGATTTTCTGGGGTTTGTAATCTCTTTGTTTTATCAATAGAAGTATTTAAGAATCATTTGATTCAAGTTTTCTACATGGTATCAGAGCCACGTTCCTAAAAAACTTGCTCTGAATATCGATCTAAAATTTTTAGGGTTTAATAAAATTTGGGGATTTCTCAAAATTGAGTGTTATATTTCAATTAAACATCGTTAATTGAGGTTTTCAACTAGTTATTGCTCATATTTAAAGTTTTTTGAAAAACGCCCAATTTTGAAAAATTAGGGTTTGGTACTTTTTTGGGGCTTTTTGATTCTTAAAGGCTTCTGGTGATAATTAAGTGTGTTTTATTAACATACTTGGTGCTGGTTTATCGATTGGAGGTGATTATTGGTGTTTTCCCTAATTCTGAAAAATTAGGGTTTGGTGATTATTGGTTCTGGTTTCGCGTTGTGTTTCTGCTATATCCCTAGACTAAGTGAATCTAGGGTATAGTAGGGTTGTCAATTATTATTGCGGGCTCTGTAACACCTCTCGCACCCTCTCTTTTATTTTCAGATTCTTCATTCTTATTTGTGATTGTGTGTTGGTGTTTCTTATCTGCCTTTATTTGCTTGCTTGTGTGCGCTCTTGACCTACCACTTTAGTGGCAAGGAAAGCCTGGGAACTACTTTCTCTTCTTTATTTTGTGTGCTTGTGTTTGCTACTTGATTAATTATGTCTGTTCATGGTAATTCTGATGATGATCTTGAAACTGATAATAATGCCCCCTTAATCAACAAACTTGACTGAAGTCACCCATTACATCTTCATCCTAATGATTCAGCTTCTTTAACTGTTATATCTATAAAACTTAAAGGAACTGAAAATTACAATGTTTGGTCATGTGCTATGCTCTTAGCCCTTGAGGGTAAGAATAAAACTGGATTCATTGATGGTACATGTAGGAGATCTAATACTGCTGATGTTTTGGGTAGACAATGGGATAGAGTTAATGCTGTTGTTTTGGGATGGATCTTGAACTCCATCTCTGATGAGTTGTTTCTTGGACAAATCTTTTCTAAAAGTGTATGTGATGTTTGGAATGAGTTAAAAGATACCTTTGATAGGGTTGATGGTTCTGTGACTTTTAACTTGCATCATAAAATTCATTCATTAACTCAAAATGGCACTACTGTTTCTGAATACTTTAACAAGTTAAGTACCTTGTGGAAACAATTTGATGCTATGGTTAAACTGCCTAGGTGTACTTGCCATGCTACTGATGATTTTAAAAAGCATAATCAACTTATGAACTTAATGCAATTCTTAATGGGTCTTGATGATACTTACATGCAAATCAGAAGCAATATATTGTCTAGAGATCCCTTGCCTGATGTCAAAGGTGCTTATGCTATCATCTGTAGCGAGGAGTCTCATAGGAATGTTGTTGCCGGAAGTTCCAGTAGAATTCATAATTTTGCTTTCTCAGTAATCAGACTAATAATGGTTCTCCCAAGTTTAATAGAGTTTCTGATTATAGGAGAAATGCTGGTACTGGGTCTAATCTTATTTGTGAAAATTGTGGTTTTAATGGTCATACCAAAGATATATCCTTCAAATTAATTGGATTCCCTCCAAATTTTGGAAAAAAGGGCAACAAATATAGATCTTAGAACAACAACAAAAAATTCTCTAAAACATCTCAGTTTTCTAACAATAACTCCACTGCTTCTGGTTCTGGCTCGCCTTCTGGATCTAGTTCTTCTGGTTTTACAGATGAACAATTATCTACTCTCATTTCTCTCATCAAAGAAAATTTTATAACTGGAAAGAATGTGCAGGCCAATATGGCAGGTACTGTGTTTAATAATAGCAAAATCTTTAATCAAAACTTTAACAAGTTTTTCTGTTCTAATAATAAAATTCATTCCAAAATGATTTTTAATAGTAAAGTAGTTGATTCTGGTGCTAACCAACATATGACATACTCAGATAAAGAATTGGTTAATGTTATTGACATTTCACATCTTAAAATAAAGGTGGGACATTCCAATGGGACTGAAGCCTTTATTTCTAAGATTGGAAATCTCAAATTATCCAATTCTTTAACCTTGTTTAATGTGTTGGTTATTCCTGAATACTGCATTACATTAATCTCTGTTCATAAACTTGCAAAAGAAAATCAGGTTGTGGTAGCCTTTGATGAGAGTAAATGTTATTTTTTGAATCAGCTAAAAGTTCTGGGGACTGCTAACCAATGTGATGGTCTATATTATTTCAATGATCAAGGTACTCAAACTGATATTGTGGATACTAGAATTAAAGCTTGTTTGTCTCAACATGACTGGCATTGCAGACTTGGTCATCCTGCAGAACCAGTCCTAAATGTTTTAAAAGATTCATTAAAATTTGATCCAAAACAAAAACCTGTTTTGTTGTGAAATTTGTCAAAGAGCTAAACAAATTAGAGAACCTTTTCCATTAAGTGATCATGTCACTAATGATCTAGGTGACCTTGTTCATTTAGACTTATGGGGGCCTTATAGAGTCCCTAGTTCTGAAGGATATAAGTATTTCCTCACTATTGTGGATGATTACACTAGAGCTGTTTGGGTATATCTTATTAAAACTAAGGATGAAGTTCCTTATTACATTAATGTTTTTTACAACCTGATTGAAACTCAGTTTAATAAAAGAATTAAGGTCTTTAGAAGTGATAATGGAACTGAATTTGTAAATCAAACAGTAAATAAACTATGTGCTGATAAAGGGATAACCCATCAGACCTCTTGTGCTTATACTCCACAGCAAAATGGAATTGCTGAGTGGAAACATAGGCATCTTTTAAATGTTGCTAGATCCCTTCTGTTTCAGGGGGAATTCCCTTGAAAATGTGGTCTTAATGTATTCTAACTGCCACTTATCTTACTAACAGACTTCCCTCATCTGTGCTAAAAGGAAAATCTCCTTATGAGTTGATATACAATCAGAAACCTATGCTTGATCACTTGAGAGTGTTTGGCTGTCTTTGCTTTGCTAATGTCTTGAATAATTCTAATAAAATGAGTAGCAGATCTGAGAAATGTGTTATGATATGATACTCTAATTTTAAAAAAGGATATAAGTTATATAGTCTTGACAAGCATCAATTCATATTTTCTAGGGATGTTCAATTCTATGAAAATGTGTTCCCTTTTAAAGAATCTAATATTGATAATACAGATTCTATTTCTAAAAATGTTTTTCAAGACTTAAATCGCTTAAACTTTTTTGACTTAGAATATCCAGAGATACCCAATGATGATGAGAGTAGCCTGAATAGTGATTGTCAATCACAGAGTGAAGGCGACTACTCTCCTTTATCTGGCGGAATTCCTATCACTGATCAAAACAGTGATAATGTTTTTGCCGATAAGGATGAGATGGTTGCTATACTTGAAGAAAACAACAATTCTGAGGGTAATTTGAATCAAAATTCAAATCCTCCTATCCAGGATGAAGCACCTTTGAGAAGGTCTAGAAGACCTTCTGTTTTTCCAAAAAATTATAATGATTTTGTGGTTGATTCTAAAGTCAAGTATGGTCTTGAGAAATATGTTAACTACTCTAAATTAGATCCTGAAAATCTTTGTTTCACCACTCAACTTAACAAAATCAGTGAACCAAAATCCTTTTTTGAAGCTTCTAAATATTCCTATTGGATTGATGCTATGAATGATGAAATGGAAGCCTTGAATAAGAATGATACTTATGAAATCACTGAGTTGCCTCCTGGTAGAAAGGCTATAGGTAATAAGTGGGTGTGGAAATTTAAGTTTAAATCTAATGGAGAAGTTGATAGGTATAAAGCTAGACTTGTTGCCAAAGGTTTTAATCAAAAGGAAGGAGTTGATTTTGAAGAAACATTTTCTCCTGTTGTTAAAATGGTTACTATTAGATGTTTGCTTGTTGTTGCTATTCATAATAGTTGGCCTATCTTTCAGCTTGATGTTAACAACGCCTTTCTGTATGGTGACCTAGAAGAAACTATTTATATGAAATTACCTGAAGGGTACTTTTCTAAGGATGATACTATAGTGTGCAGACTTAAGAAATCCTTGTGTAGGACCGATAGTATACAAGATTTATGTGGTTCGGGAGGTCTTGGTTGATCAAACATGATGAAAGTATTCATCTTTCTAGTGAGAGAAAGTAGAGAGAGGGTGGAGAAAATGGAACTTTATTAATAAGAATGAAACAATACACAATTTCCCACACCCCTCATGGAGAGTCATGAGGGGTATTTATAGGCTCATTACATAATAAGTTTGCCTAATGACCACTAATAGTCCCTGAAGTTACTACTAGCTACATATCTAGTCCATTTCACTTGTGTGACGTTATCTTTATAAAATAGCAAGGCTAACAATCTCCCTCCAAGATATCGTCACACGTGAATGGTTACAATGAGACCTATAAATACATTAACAATGTAAAATTACAACAATAGTAAACTATGTTGATGGTGTTGAAGCGCAGAGTCTCTGTAGTCTAGATATTCAGGCAGACTTGAAGTTCTCTCTTCCGACGATCTCGGCATTTGATCTTTGGCACTACGGCACAGATTTACAAACCTCTGAACTTCAACTGTAATGATCTAGTTAGGTTATTACTCCCTCCTAACTAGTGAGCCTTTTTTCTTTCTTCTGCTCCCTCTTGAACTAACAACCCTTCTTCTATCACGCAGCGGATAAAGTAGACTCTAAACTGTAGCACAATGGTTGTCGTTCGGGGAGCACTATTACAGCATAACTCACATAGTATTGCACAGAAGGTTGGTAATAAGCTCTGATGAACACATACACATACTTGGTACCTCAATGCAAAATTCCCTCGATCAATCAACGTACTGAAGACGAAACACTACTTCTTCTGGCATGTTCTTCTCCCTCCTGATGGTTGCGAGTTATCAGAATCATCATAATCTTGTGTACATGCCATAATTACCTGTACTTTACACTTCTGATGCAATTTAGATAGACCATGAAAGCATAATTTGTGAGTATATGCTGATAGGATATACTCTCAATACTTCTCTCAAATCAACCTTTAAACGAACCTCCTTTGAATTCACTGGCTAATAGTAATGACCACATATGGAGACAACCCGATATGACCAACTTGAAAATGAAGTAAACATCCCATCTTGTGACTTAATCTTGTACGATGGTGTGACTAAGAACGGTGTAGAGAGTTCGTACACCATAGAATCCCTATGTACTCTATACTCTTCAACCAACCAACCATTAAGTATAAGACGTACATCACCTCTTGACTATCCACAACTTCGTGTGACACTGAGTACTACAATGTATCTCCTTTAAGTGATAGTTAACTAGGTCTTCGTCCATCCACCCCTTGACCTATGAAAACTAGATAAACCAAGTCTTCGTCACCATTAACATATGCCCAAACAAGTTATCTTGAGACCCGCATATCTCAAAGATAAATAAGTACGCGCTTGAAACGTCACTTCAAAATCAAATTAGTTATACCGTACAAAACCCCGTAGTCATTTTGTTAAACGAACCAATTCTAGCCGTGAAATTATGTATCCCCGTGAAATTTACAATACCAAAATACCACTCATTTTGCTAAATGATATAAAACATGTGTATCTAAAAAATCAGATACCATATTTTAGTAATCCAAGTATGCATAATGCAAAATTAGCGCAACCCAATTCAAGTCTCATCAGCCCATTTACCTTGTTGAGAAAAACGAATGGCCCAGTCCAACTTCAAAAAGAATCCGATCCAATAACCATAACACACAATCATATAACCCCGTACCCTAATAATTCTCATATTCATTTAACCCTAAACACAAACTCATCTTAACATTCCGCCTACCACAACCAATATTCTCTCACCAACTAACTCAGATCTCATCAAATCTCATTTCCAGAAAACGCATCTTTCTCATCACCATCAAATAATCATAACTTCATCGATCTCATCTCACTATGAATCACAAACAAATACCCCTTTTGTTTTGCTATCCTGTTGTTAAGAACGAGAGAAGTAACCTCTGTCTCTCATCTATCATGTTACACAAAGCAAACGAAGACCACAATATTGTCATCTAGATCCTTTCAAATGGGTCTCGGGTAGGTGTTTTGTTGTATAGATTATCGTGTTAAACCGAAAGAAAGAACGAATGAAACACTTCTTGTTTTGGTTCATTCTTTAATTTCGAATATTAACAAGAAGTTAAGGCTTCAACTCGGATCTGTGATGATATAGTTCAACTCAAAAAATCTTTACAAGATATGAGATAAAGTTGAACTTTCTGAGATTCGTTGTTTTCTTATGTTTAGATTTAATTCGAGTCTTGTGTCGAGTTGATGTTGTATGACTGTGAGGAGGGTAGGGCTATGTAATGATGGATTTGTTGTTTTGATGTCGATTACTTGGACTGATGATGTGAATATACTGAAGTCCTCATGAGTTTGGTATTTGGTTTAGTGGTCATGATCTCTGCTACTTCTTTTCTTGAAACTTTTCAAAAAATTCTCGAAAGTTTTCTATCAAAAGATTTCAAAAAATTATAAGTTATCGAGAAAAATTTTATCGAGAAAGTTTATCGAGAACTTTTATTATCGAGATCCTTAGTTTTCGAGATCCTTGGTTATCGAGAATATTATTTCGACAGATTAGGGTTTTGTGTTCTCGATAACCACTAGTGTTCTCGATAACAAGTAAATCTCGAAAACAGGTACATTTCGAGAACTTCTTATACAAGAAGTTTCGATTTTTCCGGCGAATATTCCGACTAGCCTTTGTAACCCAGATTCTGATGAGTCTTTTTGCAGATTCCGATGAATATTCCGATGAGTTTTGACCTTTTTAACCACTTTATATCACGGTGATGGTGCAAAACAGTCATAAAGTTGCTGTTACACAAAACTAATAACGTTGGCTTAAACATCATAGGAAAGCAGCTTTGTGAACCATGTAAGAAAAAATACGAGACTATTGTTTTGACCATTTGGATACAATGAGTATGATATGAAACTGTTGTAAATAAAGATAAGGAAAAAAAGTTCCAGATCTGTAAAAAAGTACAAGAACAGCTTCAAAACATATGATACGAACCACAAAAATCATTAAAATGAAAACCATGAGCTCCGATACCAATTGTAGGACCGATAGTATACAAGATTTATGTGGTTCGGGAGGTCTTGGTTGATCAAACATGATGAAAGTATTCATCTTTCTAGTAAGAGAAAGTAGAGAGAGGGTGGAGAAAATGGAACTTTATTAATAAGAATGAAACAACACACAATTTCCACACCCCTCATGGAGAGTCATGAGGGGTATTTATAGGCTCATTACATAATAAGTTTGCCTAATGACCACTAATAGTCCCTGAAGTTACTACTAGCTACATATCTAGTCCATTTCACTTGTGTGACATTATCTTTATAAAATAGCAAGGCTAACACCTTGTATGGTCTTAAACAAGCCCCTAGACAATGGAATGCTAAACTTACTTCTGCCTTAATTGAAAATGGGTTTAGTCAAAGTAAATTTGATTATTCTCTCTATACCAAATCTGATAATTGTTTTTTTCTTGCTTTGCTGGTATATGTTGATGATATTATTATTACTGGCAATAGTATTACTGAGATTGAAAAATTTAAGGCCTTTCTTAAATCTAAATTTATGATCAAGGATTTAGGAAAGTTAAAATATTTTCTTGGCATTGAAGTGAATGATACTAATAATGGTATTTGCATTAACGAAAGAAAATATTGCCTTGATCTGTTATCTAAGTATGGTATGCTTATGCTTGCGTGTAAACCAGCTAAAACTCCATTACAGTCCAAACTTGTTTTAACCAATGAAGCTACTCATAATGATCTTATTCTTGATAACATCACTGATTATCATAAACTTATTGGGAAATTGATTTATTTGACTAACACTAGACTTGATATTTCTTATGCTATTCATTGTTTAAGTCAGTTCATGCATTGTCCTCTTAAGTCCCACCTCATAATTGCTTTCAAGATTTCGAGGTATCTTAAAGGATCTCCAGGTATGGGCATTAACATTGCTAAAGGTTTAGGTATGTCTCTAATGGCCTTTTCTGATGCTGACTGGGCGAGTTATTGTGTTTTCCTAAATAACACTCTTGTTTCTTGGAAAAGCAAGAAACAATCTACTCTCTCTAAATCCTCAACTGAAGCAGAATATAGAGCTCTTGCTTCAGTCACTAGTGAAGTGATTTGGATTCTAAAAATCCTTAAGGACTTAAATCTTGAAAACTTTCTTCCTGTCTCTCTTCACTGTGACAGCAATTCTGCAATCAAAATTACAGCTAACCCTGTTTTTCATGAGAGAACCAAGCACCTTGAAATTGATCTACATTTTGTGAGGGAAAAAATTTTGAAAGGTGTGATTAAAACTGTTAAAGTGGATTCTGCAAACCAAATTGCAGATATCCTCACTAAAGGGTTGGATACATTACAACACAAATTTTTGCTTAAAAAACTGGGGTTAATTGACATCTATCAGTGAAGGGGGGATGTTGAGAAAATAGACCTCATCTGATATCTGCCTATAACCGTAAGGGCTAACTTGGTAACTTTGGTATTTCAGGTTTAGTCCTTTGTGGTTCTCCTTGATGTTACACTGGATAATAAAGGGTGGATATTGTCAAGTTATAAAAGATATAAGGCTGATGCATAATGATTGAAGGACGGGAGGACCATTGAGCTATTAAACAAGGACCATGTTGCAATATGTTGGTGATATACTCTCGTTGCTATGTCTCATTTGGATAGTGCAATCCCTAGCCGTTTTCCTTGTCTCATACGTGGAAAAAGACTCATGATTGATCTCTCTCTATATAACAATCTGGGTCTCTCATCTTGAGGGCATCTAGAAATTCACTACTCTCTCTTGTACTTTGTTTGTATTCTTGATTGAGATCAAGGTTGTTTAGTTCTCTTTGAGAACAGATTTGATTTTCTGGTGTTTGTAATCTCTTTGTTTTATCAATAAAAGTATTTAAGAATCATTTGATTCAAGTTTTCTACATTAAGCCCGGACTTGATATTCCAAAGTCGGCTTCACCCTTTGGTACAACTCTTCCTGGAAACATCTCAGCACAACCAATGGTAATCGACTCTCCGTCTTACGATTCTACTCCTACAGGACCAAAAAAGACCATTTTCAAGACCTCGGCCATTCTCAACTAGACCACTTCCTACTGGTTCAGATGCTGTAAAAGCAGCTGCAGTTGCTGCTGGTGCTTTTATCGCTACTGAATCAGACGCTGCATAAATATGAAGGCAACAACTCAAAGTTAATGCTATTCATATTAGAACACCTAGGCCGCCATCTCAACATGGGACTCACATCGGTTATTCTAGCATATCGCCAAAGGAACCACGGCCTAACCATGGCTTGGCCCATGGTAATGCGAAGGTTGGACCGGTCGTTAAAAGTCATGGATCAGCTAACTCGCTGAACCCCGTTAAGGATGACCAATTGGCGGTTTCTGGGGACCCACAAAGGGATGTTGGAGCTCAAGGCAATCAAGTTTCTGGGTCGGATTAGATTGATCCACCAAAAACAAAAGTTGAATCGAAGTGAGGTCTAATTTTGACATGATTCTTTGTTTTCTGTTTTCTGGTTTTGTTAGGAACTTTTTCCGGCATAAGTAGGATTTTTTTACCTATCGATATTTGTTTATACATTTTTGAATAAAATTGTCATGGTACATGGTTTTGTTGGTAATATGTATATGTTTTTCCGGCTTGTCATGGTACAGGTCTTTTTTATACTAAAAGAAATGGGTTGAGTCAGGTTGTCCCAAGACTTCCTGGAGAATGATTTCAATATATATGTGTCGAAGTAAGCTGTACGACTTCAGAATCGTTAACGGGTCAATATTACCACATTCCAACTGCTATTGGCTCATCGCATATATTCGATACAAAGATATTAACAAAGAAGTTCCATATGTACATGTAAAATCACAGGTATTAACATTATAAACTTAGATTATACATCAATAATTCAATATGCATCGAGCATCATTATAAACTATTGTATTTGACATTTTTCTTGAATATATAAATCATTTCAACCTATCGTTTTTCAAACGAGCATCATGTTCACGCCCATAACAACGTACCAACACCGCGAAACTATCATCAAGACCATCATCATGACATTGAAAGCCGGAGCCATGAGGTTCTAACCACCCTATAGACCAATCAAAATCGTCAAGTTCAACCTCTGCTGATAAACGACCACCATCTAATGGAACCAACACAACATCACATTCCTTATCAACTTCACGTTCACTTTAACGTGGGAAATGTTCTTTCGACCCTTTTTTGTCAAGTTCTCTCGTATTTGTATCTGATTTCGAAGAACTTGTCAAATAACACAGTAGGTAAGCCTTTGGTGAAGATGTCTGCATACTGATATCGAGATGGGACATGAAGAACACGAACATGACCCACAGCCACCAAGTCACGAACAAAATGAATGTCAATCTCTATATGCTTCGTGTGTTGATGCTGCACAGGATTAGAGGAGAGATAAACAACACTCACATTATCACAATAAACAAGCGTAGCAGTCAAAAGCATTGGCAACACCTCGATACTCAGCCTCAGCACTAGATCGTGAAAGCGTATATTGTCGCTTAGAGGACCAAGATAGAAGGTTGTTGCCAAGAAAAACGCAATAACCGGATGTAGACCGGCGTGTAGTAGGACAACCCGCCCAATCAGCATCTGAATAGGCCACTAGAGATGATGTCGATGACGAATAAAGCTGTAAGCCAAAGTCCAATGTCCCCCGAACATAACGTAAGATCCGCTTAAGAGCAGCAAAGTGGGGCTCCCGAGGGTCATGCATAAAAAGACAAACCTGCTGAATGGCATAAGAGATGTCTGGTCTAGTGATGGTAAGATACTGCAATGCACCTGCAAGGCTACGATACAAAGTGGGGTCAGAAACAGGATCACCATCAGCTGCAAGTTTGGTGTCTGTATCAACCGGTGTCCGACATGGGTTACAAGTGAGCATATTAACACGCTCAAGCACCTCAGTAGCATACTTTGATTGAGAAAGAAACATCCCCGAAGTAGTACGCATCACAGAAATGCCTAGAAAATAGTTAAGAGGGCCAAGGTCAGACATGGAAAACTCTGCATGAAGAGAAGCAATAACCTGCTGTAGAAGAGTAGTGGAAGATGCAGTCAAGACTATATCATCAACATATAACAATAAATAAGCAGTATCCAAGCCCCGACGATAAATAAAAAGCGAGGAGTCACACCGACTATGATGAAACCCAACACGAGTAGCATAAGAAGCAAACCGCTGAAACCAAGCCCGAAGAGCCTGTTTAAGCCCATATAATGATCTCTGCAAAAGACAAACATGATCGGGATTGCGAGGATCCCGAAATCCAGGGGGTTGATGCATATAAACAGTCTCAAACAAGGAACCATGTAGAAATGCATTCTTGACATCAAGCCGGTGAACAGGCCAATGTCGAGATAGAGCAAGACTCAAAATTGTGCGTATAGTAGCCGGTTTAACGATCGAACTAAATGTCTCATCAACATCAATACCATGAAGCTGTGTACTACCATTCGCCACAAGGCGAGCTTTGTAGCAGCTAAAACTCCCATCTGCATTATGTTTATGTCGAAAAAGCCACATAGAACGAACAATGTTCGCATCCAGTGGTCGAGGCACAAGAATCCAAGTATTATTTTTAATTAATGCATTATATTCATCGAGCATAGCATTATACCAATTGGGGTCATTAAACGCATGGGTGAAGGATTTTGGAAGCGGTGAAATAGTGGACACATTGAATGTAAAACATTGGGTAGGACGATTAGAACCAACACGAAAGCGAGTGACCATGGGATGAGTTGACACAGGATTGGGATTGGGATTGGGATGTGTGGCCGATGGAACAAGACCAGCGGGCTGGGTCGAGGCGAGTGAGGTATCGGGCTGCGAGATAGGGCTAGGCGTAGTGGAGTTTGGGTTAGACAATTGGGTTGGGCTAGGCGTACTAGGTCGAGGCAGAATGGATGGAGTGGTAATAGTATGAGATGAGTTGGGTGGTTGGGCTGCTGACAACTTATTTGGCCGTGTGGGTGATGGGGTTGGCAATAAGGTAGTAGATGGAACAGTGGGTGGGTTGGTATTTGTGAGAGTAGTTTTAAGTAGATGTTGTTGAATTAGATTAGGTGATGTGTCAAGGAAGGTATAAGAAGGCGAGGAATTAGGTGTCATAGATCCATAAGGAAATATCGTCTCGTCAAAGGTAACATGACGAGAGAGTATTATCTTGTTGGTGTTTAGATCGAGGCACCTATAGCCGCGATGGTTTGTGGGATACCCGAGAAAAATTGCTGGTGTGGCCCTTGGTTCAAGCTTGTGATTTGTGTTGATGTGAGGGTAACAAAGGCAACCAAAAACACGAAGATCCGTGTAAGTTGGTGTGGTCTTGTAAAGGCGTGTATGAGGGATCTCATTGTGGATGGCGGTGGAAGGTAAAATGTTTAGAAGATAGGTTGCCATGTGAAGTGCCTCAACCCAAAAGGTAGGTGGTAAGTGTGCTTGAAATAAAAGTGTGCGAATGAGGTTGTTAATGGTACGTATCATCCTTTCAGATTTGCCATTTTGTTGTGATGTCTTTGGACAAGAAAAGCGAATGGTAATACCGTTGGATGCAAATAATTGGTGTAGGGCTTTGTTGTCAAACTCTCCCCCATGATCACATTGCAAAGATTTAATATCACAATTAAATTGGTTGTTAACAAAAGCACGAAAATGAATAAATTTTGACAAAGCATCAGACTTGTTACGTAAAGGATAGACCCATAAATAATGCGAAAAATGATCTAGAAACAAAACATAGTATTTAATTCCTGTAATACTTGAAAGTGGAGAGGTCCACAAATCAGAATGAACGATATCAAAAGGAGACGTAACAATTGTCTCAGAAACCGAAAAAGGAAGTCGCACGTGCTTGCCAAGCTGACAAGCATGACAAAGCATGGGAGACTTAGTCTTATTGCATGAAATGAAATTATTAGAAACTAAAGAACGTAACACGTCACTTCCAGGATGACCAAGACGTTGGTGCCACGTTTGTTGACTGACCAGAAAAGCTTGTGGGGCTGACGGGAATGTGACAGGATATAAATCACCCGTGCTGTCACATCTGAGTAGAATTTGACGGGTCCAGAAATCCTTCACAGAAAAACCAAACTCATCAAACTCAATGGTACATTTATTATCACGTACAAATTGACGAACCGAGATTAAATTTTTTACAATATTAGGTGTAATAAGGACATTATTTAGACGAAGCGTTCGGTAAGGAGTGGTTAAAGTGCTATGGCCCGTGTTGGTGACAGGAATAGATTTCCCGTCACCAACAAGAACAGATGGATACATGCAAGAATTTAAAATAGTACTAAGATTAGTAGTAGATGAATTAAGATGAGATGACGCACCGGTGTCCATGTTCCAATTTGCATTGGAAGGCTCTTGGAGGGTCATGGTGTTGAATGCTTGCGGAAGTAGAGTTTCCTGGCCCGACTGAGTAAATGATCCTGGTTGTGTAGTAACCTGTTGTTGGGGAAGTGGTATGGGCTGCTCAACTGGAAGAGGCCCAAAGCCTGGCGGACTGGGCTTGTTGACCTGTGGCAATTGTTGAGGCTGTGATTGAGTAACCTGGTTGTGACCCAATAATCCTCCTAAACCATATTGAGCCAAAAGTGCTTGTTGGGCCTGTAAAAGTGACAAGAGCTGCTGTTGACCATTAACTCCACCAAATGAATTACCCAATGCATACGATTGATAACTCCCAATAGACCCACGATTTGTGTTTGAGTTATTATTGCCACGAGACATACCATTGTTACTGGTCCCACGAGTAGAGTCATGAATATATCGACAAGCATTACCCCAACGACAAACGCCACGTGTGAAATTGCGACAAACCTGAGGCTCAAAGTTGCGTGAGTTGGTACGGGTATCACGCGAGTTGCGGTTATCCTGTCCTCGTGAGGTGTTTGCCTCAGCCAAAAGTACTTGGGGTGCCGATGATGTTGTGTTGATGGACAAGGGTTGCGGTTTTGAGTTAAGTCTCATCTCCTCGGTTGTAACCATGGAAAGCATTGTTCCAAGATCAGGAAAAGGGTCTCTATGAGCAATAATTGTGGCAAGGTTCGCAAACTTTTCACTTAGTCAGTTTATAGCATAGGTGACAACGTCATCATCGGACATAGGCGAACCAAGGTCATTTAAAAGAGTAACAATGTTTTCTATTTTGCGAAAATAAGCATCGGAACTAAGATCACCCATTTGTATAACACGTAATTAACTCACCTTTTAAAGCGATAGTGCGTGTACGTTTGTTGTCGAGAAAAAGTTTCTCAACTTGATCCAAAGCAGCTTTAGCCATGGGAGGGTTTGCCTTGTGATATGAGTACTTATAGGAACTAGTAACTAATTCGAATAAGAACAATATGATAATCAAGAAACACAGGAACTGAACGTGAATCAAGAGTTATCAAAAGGGATTTGTTATTAGAAGATGTAGTGTTCTTGAGAACAATTACAAGATAGAAGGAAAGTTTTACAACTGAAATTGGATAACGAAATGTGAAGTAAATGTTGAGTTATATACAAATGTGTTTTTAGCGGGAAAGTCTGTTGAGGACCCATGTGCTTGCCACGTGACTTATGTTGACTTTTGGGTTGACTTCCCAATTGATCCATAACAATCCACCTTCCTTAAGATGATCTTGTCCTCAAGATCATTAACCAAGTGAGTACTTCTGAATCTCATCTCTACTGATCTATTCTTTCAACACAGAAAACAAACACTCTCTTGTTGGTTGAAATGTAAAGCCAACCCCCTCATATGGCTCAACCTTGAAGTTCACCATATGTAAATATTCTGATATCATTGTCTCTGCTTCACCCTGATCATTCTCTTTTGTACTAAAAATTCCAGCTTCACATTGTACTAAATATTGCTCAAAGAGAATCACATCAGTTTCGTTCAACCCAATGGTACATAACTTGTCGTCTATGA
>LBNU01024349.1:20967-46312 GCA_014162995.1 Artemisia annua | reverse complement strand
AAAAAAATTGTTCTAGTTCCGCCACATTTGGTTGTATGAAATCTTGACTAATTTGTTGGTTCCGTATAGTCTATCATCATCAATAAGGGCTTAGGGCAATAAGAATAAGTGAATAACTATGCAATTTCTATTAAGACAAATAGGGATAATAAGTTTAGGTGATAGTCAACAATATATTAGAATATGAATAGTACCTCAATTGTGTTGTCCTGGGGTATTTTTATTTTTGCCGTAGTTATAATATATATGAAAAGTAGTGCTTAATTGAAGGTGGCTTTAGTCTTGTCTATTGCTACCGCTACGGTTGAAAGATGTTTTTCTAAAATGACGCTTATTAAAACTGATTTGCGTAATTGGATGGGTGATGATTATTTTAACGACGCTTTAACTTGTGCTATAGATAAAGAAGAACTTATTAATATTAAAAATGATGGTGCATGTAAGTGTTTCTTTTTGCTATGGGAGATCGTAGAATCACTAATTAGAAGGTAATATGTTTATTTATTTATCGTTTTAATGAAATCATCGTTTTAATCCACTTTTTAACTATATTATACTACGGTTCAAAAAAATTTGTGCACCCAGTCATATTTCTTTCTGGCTCCGTCCCTGTGCATACCGTTGTGATTTCTAGCAAGAACAAGAATCAAGATTCAAGAACGATATAAACCCTAGATTAGGGTTTAATGTGGATCAACTAGATGAAGGTTGAATAGGGCAAAATCACGTTAACAAAGGTATGCTAACACTTCGCTCTTGAACACACGTACTATTAGCATTTCAATTAGAAAAGCTAGGTTCTAGATTCACAAGCAAACACCAGTAGGTTGAGCCTTAGTTGATCGAATAGGAACCCTATAAGGGTGTATTGGATTGCCTATAGCTCAAAGAAAAAGAAGAAGAAGAATTAGGTTTGCAAGTGAACCAAGAGATGAGAGAATTAATACAAGGGATCATGTATTTATACTAATTCTCCATCTTGGAGCACAAGACACAAACCATACACCCTTTGGGTTGGGTTTTGCCGAGCATGGGCCAAGGAGACCCATTCCGGATCTTTCTTGGTCACTATTTCATTCTTAGTCCTTCGTCTTTCGTCTAACGACCGTTAGGTACCATTAAGTGTTTATTTGTGAAAATAATAATTATTCATAACTAAATATGATAATTATTAATTAATTGAAACTCACACGTAAAGTGTGCAATCCCGAAGTCTCGTATTCAAGTCCGGACATATTCATTAATTTTTATCCATTACTTCGAACATTATTTTCAGGTACCTTTCATATATTATGGATGTTGCTACACCGACAGCTGATTGTCTGTCGTTTGTCTACGACTTGTTACTTCCGGTTGTGATGAAAGGACATAGCAAGAGTACGCTTAGTCACCAAGAGGTCCGACCCCACTAATTAACTTTTAATATTTGTATTTTATAAATGGGTTATTTTGCATAAATTTATAGCTAATATATTGTTTTGATGAATTATCAGAATAGAATATTGGGGGAGATTGAGGAGCAAATTGAACAAATTCTTGCTGTTGTATTCGAGAACTACAAGTTGTTGGACGAGAACTCGCCATCTGGCATGATGGACGTTTTTAGGTCTGCTACTGGAGTGGCACCACCGGTTTTGGAACATGCTGTGAAACTCTATAAACTCACTAATGATATATTATCTCCCGAGGCACAAAATAAATTACATAGCTATTTCCAGGTTCACAATTTCACATGCTTCATAATATTTTTTCGTCCTTCTTACAGTTCTTACACTTCACACTTTCCTTTTACTGTCCCATGCATTCTGAAATTGTTGTGTTTTGTAGGCTGCTGCCAAGAAAAGATCGAGAAGACACTTGACTGAAATGAATGAGTATATTAGTGGGAATGGTGAAGGCATCTTGATGGATCCCGTTGCCGCTTCAACGGCTTATCGAAAAATGAAGTCTCTTTGTTTAAACATAAGGAATGATATATTTACAGATATATAGAGATCCACAATTGCAATATACTATCCCAAGGTATGGTCACTCCAGTTGCGTATCATAAATTCAATCTATAAGCACGAGTCTCAAATATTTTGTGAAGATCATTCATGGTATTCGTAAGCTGCTCTATTAATGGTTGCATTCTGGATCGTATTTCAGACTCTCCCACACTTTCCTTTGAATCTTGAAGTATTTTCTTGAGTTTCGTACCATTCTGTAATCTCGTCTACACCAAATTTTTTTTTAAAAAAAAGAACGAGAAAATTAGTAAAATGTAATTTGAAAGCTATAAAAGAAATGAGGAACATAAAGAGAAGTGCACTTACATTTTTAACAAGCTTCTCAACGACCGCTTTTAAATACTCTCGAAATTTGAGTCGAAGCATTACGGTGACATCTCCTAAAGGTTCACCCTGGAGGTTAGTCTTGCGGGGTAGCATTCTCTTCACTGAGTTCAAAAGCTTAATCTAGCGAGCTAAATCGTCTAGCATTCTCTTCATTGAGTTCAGAAGTACACCAAGCTGAACACACGACAAACAATAATCTAAGAACTTTACGGGACTGATTATAATCCCGTAAAAAATTGACTACATTGAAGTTAAAAATAAGCACTACAAATAATAAAATGGCTTATTTTTATTATTTGTAGTGCTTATTTTTAACTTCAATGTAGTCAATTTTTTACGGGATTATAATCAGTCCCGTAAAGTTCTTAGATTATTGTTTGTCGTGTGTTCAGCTTGGTGTACTTCTGAACTCAATGAAGAAAATGCTAGACGATTTAGCTCGCTAGATTAAGCTTTTGAACTCAGTGAAGAGAATGCTACCCCGCAAGACTAACCTCCAGGGTGAACCTTTAGGAGATGTCACCGTAATGCTTCGACTCAAATTTCGAGAGTATTTAAAAGCGGTCGTTGAGAAGCTTGTTAAAAATGTAAGTGCACTTCTCTTTATGTTCCTCATTTCTTTTATAGCTTTCAAATTACATTTTACTAATTTTCTCGTTCTTTTTTTTTTTTTTTTTTTTAAATTTGGTGTAGACGAGATTACTCAAGAAAATACTTCAAGATTCAAAGGAAAGTGTGGGAGAGTCTGAAATACGATCCAGAATGCAACCATTAATAGAGCAGCTTACGAATACCATGAATGATCTTCACAAAATATTTGAGACTCGTGCTTATAGATTGAATTTATGATACGCAACTGGAGTGACCATATACCTTGGGATAGTATATTGCAATTGTGGATCTCTATATCTGTAAATATCTCATTCCTTATGTTTAAACAAAGAGACTTCATTTTTCGATAAGCCGTTGAAGTGGCAACGGGATCCATCAAGATGCCTTCACCATTCCCACTAATATACTCATCCATTTCAGTCATGTGTCTTCTCGATCTTTTCTTGGCAGCAGCCTACAAAACACAACAATTTCAGAATTCATGGGACAGTAAAAGGAAAGTGTGAAGTGTAAGAACTGTAAGAAGGACGAAAAAAATATTATGAAGCATGTGAAATTGTGAACCTGGAAGTTGCTATATAATTTATTTTGTGCCTCGGGAGATAATATATCATTAGTGAGTTTATAGAGTTTCACAGCATGTTCCAAAACCGGTGGTGCCACTCCAGTAGCAGGCCTAAAAACGTCCATCATTCCAGATGGCGAGTTCTCGTCCAACAACTTGTAGTTCTCGAATACAACAGCAAGAATTTGTTCAATTTGCTCCTCAATCTCCCCCAATATTCTATTCTGATAATTCATCAAAACAATACATTAGCTATATATAAATTTATGCAAAATAACCCATTTATAAAATACAAACAGTAAAAGTTAATTAGTGGGGTCGGACCTCTTGATGACTAAGCGTACTCTTGCTATGTCCTTTCATCACAACCGGCAGTAACAAGTCGTAGACCAACGACAGACAATCAGCTGTCGGTGTAGCAACATCCATAATATATGAAAGGTACCTGATAATAAATCCAAAAAATGGAGCATAAAACATCTATTTATGCAAATAGCACCTAAGTTTATATAATACATAAAAGGACGTTTCGAAGTAAACCATAGCTTGGTGTAAGCATCAGAAACCCCGTAATAAGATGCAAACTCTATGAGTAACCATTTCCATGGATTCTGTAAATGTAAATTTCTTTGATGAAAGTTTTGCACTTTCATGGCGACCTCCATAACAATGTCATATGCCACAGTTTCAGCAACAGAACCACACTGCCAAACAATAAAATTTCATTAAACTAATAAAATGTCAATTACTTATAAAATTTCAAAAGGGAATATACAAAAAAGAACCTTAGAACACCTCATGGGTCAAAGAAAATACCAATGTGGCCTAAATTGGAGTCAAACCAAAAATTGACCCGGAATGCATAACCTGGATTTTAGACAATTTGTCACATTATAATTTATATATTTTGGGTTACTGGCAAAAGAACAATTAATAACTTGACAAAAAAATGTTATCACAAAGTTGTGTAATTGCATTTTACGTTTTGGATTATGGAACTTTCTACTCGATTCGACTCAATAAATGTTTTAGACGGTTAACCGTGAGTAACCGCTTATTTCGGATACCCGCATGCCCGAGTAACCGCCTAGAGCGGTTCGGTTACGGATAGTAAAATGAACTACCCGCCCCGTGAAAAGTGGTTTTTATTTTTTGACTAACGAACCGAACCGCCCCGTGAACACCCCTAGTTGCAATCAACACTAAACTTGTACGGTATGTAAAATATTACAAATAAAAATGTGTAAAGAGATGTACAGGCAAAAACACTTGATCCTTAGTAAATTTGTAATGCAAATGCAGCACATGAAACAAAGTCTTAATAAGAGGAAAAATAATAACGATGGCATAATGAAAATAACTTCTTAACAAAAAGTATCATATACGATGTTTGTTTATGGAAGTATCATATACATCGTACTTGGAGTAAGTTTATAAACATCACATAGTTCTTTTGAAGAAAGTTAATCACATACATAATCTATACTACTTATAATGGAGGAAAGACTCTCTCTCCAAAAAAAATCCAGATGTACATAAAATGATGCATGGTTTACAACACTTTAAAGCAAGCAATTTTCATAATTACAACAACCAAAGCATTTTGTACAACAAAAACTAGCATGATTCGAAATTCAGACCACTTTCCTTAGAATTCTACATTAATAGCATTAAAAACACCCCTACACCCAATATTACAATTATTTAAACACAGTGTACAACCCTCATTCTACATTAATAGCATTAAAAACACCAACACTCAATATTACAATCATTTAAACACAATGTACAACCCTCATTCTACATTAATAGCATTAAAAACACCCCTACACCCAATATTACAATCATTTAAACACAATGTACAACCCTCCATCTTAACCTAGACATAAACATGTGACCAAGACTCGACTCAATAAAACTCGACTCGATACACAAAGCTGTGACCAAGCAAATTTAGGTGTCGGAATGACATCCCGTGACATTTTTATTAATTCCATTGAAAAATTTTATTTCAGGGTACCCGCCACTGCAACGCGCGAGTACCCTGCTAGTCAGTCAGTATACACATACATAAGCACACACGGAATCAGTTTCAATATACATGTACATTAGGGCAACTCATAGTAACCTTTTTCCAAAAGCCCCTCATGTCACCATTATATTGATCCAAAGTAAATTACTAATAGTAATAGTAATAGTAATAGTAATAGTAATAATAATAATAATAATAATAATAATAATAATAATAATAATAATAATAATAATAATAATAATAATAACCAACAACAACAACAACCTGATCAGCACCCTAACTTCTCCCCATAAACCTCCTCAAGCTTCAGTAGTATTATCCGTATCATTCGAAATACACAACCCGAAGTTTCTTGAACAATAGCTATCTCTTCCTTGGAAAATTGAACTTTATTTGCAAAGAGAACAAAAGAGCTGCAACAATTTAAAGGGTTAATTCCATATATACCCAATTAAAACTTTTTAATGTCATATTTGTCCAACCAAAACTCATAATGTCATATATATCCAATTTAATTACAAAATTTGTCATATATACCCATTCTATTATTAAATCAATTAAACATCAATTAATATTATTAAATACCCATTGTACTCTTGATTAAAATATATCTCCAAGTCCTATGAAGATACAAATCAGTTAGGACTACCAAGTAGTTACCATCAGATATACTCTCAGGTAACGAGATTGGCATGTGTATTACTAAACCAAACCAGCCAAAGAATCATTATAAACAATATTGGATTGTGTACATCTGTATGCTTATGTATGTTGTAGTTCATTCAATTTATATAGGTATGCTTGTTGCTGTATTAATCGTGAACTAACAGTGATAATCCTTAATAAGGGTATTCCTTACTATAGATCCTAGAAATCATAACTGTCCAAAAAGAATGAGGGTTGCCCTTGTTATGATACAATGAATTAGCTTTATTAAGCCAAAGATACCACAGCAAGCGAAAGAAAAAAAAATGATCAACATTGAGCCAGAAATCATAAATGATCGCCCGGATATTTGCCGCCCATTAATAAGGGTAAATAGTCTATACATTTTAAATTGATCATTATTATGATTTTTAAAAAACTTAAAATAAATAAATTAGTAAAATGGGTAGATATGACAAATATTGTGATTAAATTGGGTATATATGACATTATGAGTTTTGGTTGGACAAATATGACATTAAAGGGTTTTAATTGGGGATATATGGAATTAACCCCAATTTAAATGTGTGCAGGCGAACTTTAGAAGCCCCATATTTATTAACCAAAACAAACAATGTTTCTTGCTAAAACAAGTAAAAGAAACCGCGAAGAATTTGTTGTGTGAAGCAACCACAAAGAAAGGTCATGTGATATGATCAAGTAAAAGAAGATGGGTGTGATGCCAAAGATGAAGACCAACAAATGGGTGTAAAACCGTGAAGGTTGAAAAGGAGAAGGAAAACTGTGTGATACAAAGTAGTGAGAAACTACAAAAGCAAGTTTATGCGAAGATAACCGTGAGGAGCAAGGAAGAGTTCAAGGATTTTGTTTTGTGGGAAACGACTTTGGAGTCGACACAAAAACAAACAACAACAACAACAACAACACCAACAAAGACGCGGAGAAGAGGATTAAGACTCGAAGAACAAGACTTAAACAATTAGGGGGGAAATGTAGGACTTTAATTGCATAAGTCTTGTTAGTATAGCAAACGAAACCCAAAGGGCTAAACTTGTTAGTTAGTTAGTTAATAACCGACTAGCGGTTGAAGGTAGTTATGGTGGTTATAAAGGTAGTTATTGTAGTTATAAAAGTAGTTATAGTTAGTTATTCGGTTATAACCTTTCATGAAGGGACATGATGGTTCGGTAAAGGGTCTATATATACGATGTACATGTAAACATTTAGAGGTGTGTCTTAATAACAATGTAACAGATTTATGTTGTTAAAACTATGAATCATTCTTGGCAATCTTGTGCGTGTTGAGTTAATGACCTGTGCAATGATTCTACATTCCCAAGTTGGGTTATTTTAACATCGTCCTAAACCCTAGACAACGAGTGTATTTAAACAAGTAAATAGCTAGGCTTTCATTCCAAAAGTGTAAAATTCGTGCATAACAAATTAGAAACAAAAAATGTCAAAACAATTCCATTGCAGTTTCTACCATCGTTCTTTTAGATACTCAAACGTCTTGGTTCGATCGACATAGAAGCTATTTTTCTAAGAAGACAAAGCAATTTCATCTAAGTACGCACTGAAAATGCGTTGTTGTATATCACAAAGATCCTTCATATCAACTATCATCTTATTCACGATGGTCTTGGTTTTTGCATACAATCTAGCAAAACATGCTTGCATCTCAACCCTTTTTGATGCAAGGATCTCAACCCTTTTTGATGCAAGCACCTTGGTGAGTAGTAGTTTTATATTGTGCAGTATGCGGAATATCTGCGGTGGCCCAATCTCTTCACTACCTCAGCAAGTGTCTTCTTCCACTCCACATTAGCCCTTTTAGTGTCAGTATAAGCTTCCTTTTCCTCTAGAATCTCCCATAAAGCTGCCATAAGGTGGTATGATACGAACCAGGACTGAATTATTATTAAAATATCAAAAGAACGAAAATAAAGAACAAGATAGTGCCTACTTTCGAGATGTAGGTGACCTCCCAATGTCTTAAGACCCCAAATTCTGCATACCCTAAACCTGTAACCCTAATGCCCTATAAATAATAGACTCTCTAGCTTAGCCAACAAGCTAATACATATAAAAGGAAAGTACTAATAACAGAAACAACTAAATCAATTCAGCCCCTGCACTTATAATATTTGCCTAAAAGTGTCGGATCGTATCAATACTCCCCGCCAAAACACACACCTTGTCCTCAAGGTGTGGCTTTAAAATTTCCTCTTAATCGATCTTTGTTCCGGGATCCACCGTTTGACTTGAAGATCTGGTGCAGCCTCCTCATCACTTTCATCAACCAGCATCACTTGTAAAGTCTGACTTGGGCACGGGTGACCTGGGGCGAATATCTTATCACAACGATAACACAATCCTTTAGCTTTCTTGGCTTGTAGTTCTGAATCTGTTAATCTTTTGAAGTTTTCTCCCTTTGAAGTAGTTTGCTCAATTGTTGAACGTTGTGACCCACCTCCCCATAATACATTGTAACAAGTCTTGTTCTCATCAATAGAAATTGACAGCTTCATGGCATGATTAAGCCCTTCTGGTTGCATCACACGAACGGCTGCACGAAGCTCAGGTTTGAGTCCATTAATAAATGTGCCCTGCAAAACCGGTTCCGGAATTCCAACCAGTTGACATGCCAATCTCTCAAATAAAGCCACATACTCCCTAGTTGTGCCGTCTTGAGTGATGCCTAAAAATTGTTCATAGAGTGTCCCCTCAGAAGATTGTTGAAAACGTTCCAATAATCGTCTTTTTAACCCTTCCCAAGACCTAAACGGAGCCCTTCCCTCACTCCAACGATACCATGATAAGGCCGGACCCTCCATACACAAGACCGCAGCCCATAACTGATCCATCTCCTGGATTTCTTGGATGTCAAAATACCGTTCCATACGATATATCCATCCATGAGCATCTTCACCCTTGAATATCGGCATCTTTAACTTCCGGAAGCGAAAATCAGCCCTAAACGATCCCCTTTTAGATCCCCCTGTATAATGATTTTCTATCCCATTCAATCCAGATCCTACTTCAAACACGCTGCTGTTTTTATCCCGAAACACAACACCCTCCACCTTTTTTTCGGATCGAATGTCTCATTTAAATTTCGGTGGTTCATGAGAAACCTGATATCATCATATTGTGGACCAGTATTCTTTTTCTCATTCTCAGGTTGGATCTTACTTGTGCTAGTGGTCAAAGCTGCCAAAGCCTTCATCAAATCATCCAATCACTTTGTATTCGCTTCTTGCATCGCCTTGTTTTCTTGTTGCATTGCAGCGAACTTGTCATTGATTTCAGCGAACCTCTCATTGATTTCAGCGAACCTGGTATTGATTTCAGTACGGAACTGTGCAAACTCAGTTTCCAGACCCTCAATCTTCTTGTTAGCCATTAAAACTTTTTTTTTGGATGAACAGTACCTCGATGAACAGTACCTCTGGAAAAAAAAATTGATCCAGAACCTTGCTCTGATACCAATTTGATACGAACCAGGACTGAATTATTATTAAAATATCAAAAGAACGAAAATAAAGAACAAGATAGTGCCTACTTTCGAGATGTAGGTGACCTCCCAATGTCTTAAGACCCCAAATTCTGCATACCCTAAACCTGTAACCCTAATGCCCTATAAATAATAGACTCTCTAGCTTAGCCAACAAGCTAATACATATAAAAGGAAAGTACTAATAACAGAAACAACTAAATCAATTCAGCCCCTGCACTTATAATATTTCCCTAAAAGTGCCGGATCGTATCATGGTATGCCACTTTGGTGATTTTTATAGCTCTAGCCTCCTCATGTGAGACCATTGTAGAGGTCGCATTTGAAGAGCTGTCAAGCAACTAGTTTGTAACCTCAGCAGACAATTTTATTTTCGTTGCTTCTTGCTCCTCATCCGGTTGAGTTAGAAAAATCTCTAAACTACTCTTTAATTGACAAGTCCTTAAATTCTCTAATGGTAAAGTCTTTAAACCCTGTAACGGACAAATATTTAAACTCTTTAAACTAGGAAACAGGGAAGGTTGATGTGAGATAACTTCTTCGGAGGTAGAAAGAAGCTCGACAATCTCCAAGCTAAGTGCAAGAGATTTGACACTGTGGAGACGTTGAAACACATCAGAGATTCTATGAACATTTGTCTCTTGTGGAAATGATATACATAGATCCACCTTCTCCAAAGAAGGGCATCCATCCAAGGATAACTTAGGAAAATAAGAACCTTTAATGCGTAAGTAGGTAAGGTCACGTGCAGAAATAGTAAGTTCCCCTGAGAATTCACTAATACACGTACGTCCAGTGTAGAAGTCTCCCCATCCAGTGTAGAAGTCTTCCCATTGAGGTGTATTATCCACAAATATTAGGTTCTTTAGCTGAGGTGTGTCCACATATACAAAATCCACCTTCCATTTTACTTTTTTAATTGTCAGACTAAGAAGTTGGGAATTAATTATAGTGAAACGATCCGAGTCTTCAAGCACTTCACATCCCTCTAAGGTAAGATTCTTCAAGTTCTGACACATGGCTAAATCAGAACTGCAGTTACACAATACGACATCGTGGAGACGTAATGTAGTTAAAGCCCGGAGATCCCAAGGGGTGGAATCAGAGCGACGATCAATAGTGATACAGGCAATCAATGTTAGATGTTTGAGTGACTTAGATTTTAACTGAGAGGGAAGATTGATTTTAGAATATCCAATGTTAATAGTTAGTTGTTGGACATTGTGAGAGAATGCATACTCCAGAATTCTGTTGACATACAATTCAGGATCCTCTAGATCAATAGGAAGGTTTATGTTGACAGAAGATACGTCTATCTTATTATTACGGGCAGAGAGAACATCTCTAAAAAATTCGTGATAGCGTGAGGATTCCCACAATAGTTGGTGACTTGAAAAATTGAGATTGGGCATTGAAGTCCGAATAAACCTCCATCTAGAAGACAAAATACTTAAGCTGATAGAATCTACGATGTCAACATACGAGAGGATTTTATATATAAGATCATCTGGCAAGTTGCTTAGTCTATCAACTTGGCAATCCAATATCGTCCCACTTTCCATAGTCGACCTAGCTAGAGTACTCAAAAGACGATTATAAGACGTAGGGTATTGTATATTGTCGTGGTCCTCGTGGAGTGTAGGGAAAGCAAAAACGATTTTGGTTTTTGTTTTTTGTGAAAAGAACGACCAAAACAATGAGGGTAAGGGTGTTTAACTAATGTTATCAAGTTGTAAATATGTTATAAAGTTGTATGTGGCCAAAGTAGAAAGAAAAGGACTTGAGGGACCAAAAGTGTCAAGTGATGATATAACTTTGGTATGAAGAAATTATTAGCTAAAAATCTCCAGGACTTTTATATTACATGATTATCCAGGAGGTGTGTATATGTGTGTGTGTCATGGAATGGAGAAGGGAGGGAAGAAAGGCAAAGTTTTTATGCTCAATTCATGGTGTCTAAGTACTTCAATTCAAGTAGTAAGCCCTAGTAATGATTCTCTCAAGTAAGTAATCCTTTTTCTTAAGTTAATTGATGAATTATAAGTTAGGGTTTATATACCTAAATTGGGGATTTGGATAAAAGATGTTTATAAGCTAATTAAAGAAGTTATGATGATCATGGGTTAAGTTTTATTGAGTTAAGTTAATAATTTAATGGGATTAACTATCATGTAATCATCATATGATTATTTGATAGTTAGAAATTGTTAGAAAGAAGCTATCGTTGTGATGATCATAATATAATTAATTGATTATGTGTTTATACTTTTAGTGAATTGGCTTGGATTGTAAGAGTGGAAGAATGATGATATTCTTGGTTTCGTTAACTTGGAATCAAGGTAAGGAAACCGGTTGTAATATGATGTTATGAGGATTTTATATATTATGTGTTATGTGACTTGTTATGTTAAGTTAATTTAGTGTTTGAATGTATATGCTTATGTGAAAGTGTGTGTAGACTAGTTGGCGTACTAGTCATGAAGAGTTAGATGAGGATGGATTAGGCTAAGGCATGTTGATGCTATGTCTTATAAGAAATGTTAGTGTTTAAGTGAATTGAGGTATGTGTTAATGTTTAATGATTGTAATGGACTAATGGTTGATGATATGTAATGTATAAATGATTTATGATATCATGTTATTGCCATTTACTTACTAAGCCTCGTGCTTACGGTTTAAGTTATCAATGTTTTGTAGGTTATGTATGATGGAGATGGTAAGCTTGAGCTAAAACATAAGGATTATTAATGCGAAAGATTAGTAGCATGGTAAGAAAGTAAAGGCTTAGGTAGATACCGAGCTCAAGTCAATGTTGTAACCTCATGGGTTAGAGGCCATGTAGCAACAATTGCCAGCAAAAAAAAATATATATATATTTATGTTAAAACTTGGTGCCTGCGCAAGATTTCCGCTTAATAAAAAAGTTTAACATCTACTTGTAAACGTTCAATTATTGCAGTCACATGAAAACTTAATACTAGTAAAAAGGAAACAAGAGGCGGTTATAATGGATAAAGGTGTAGTAAAGATGGGTCTATGAATATAGGCACTATTGCCGCTTTTATTTGAAATGCAGCTTTTTTTTTAAAAAAAAAAAGAGACGGCAATAAGAGAATGTACTGTTTCTATTCAGAGTATAGCACGTGTTGAAAGAATGGTCATGACACTAGACACGGAAAAACAGCCGACTAGACGCGTGTTAAGGCCGGGGACAATGTAGCCACGTGGCGTCCATACATTCGTTGCTTATTGAGTCGGTGAACCCTCTACCCCTACTAGCCACTTGTTCATTTATGACCGCCCCTTTGCCAGCTTGGCCCTCAAAACAGCGAAACCTCTTCATAGGCTCATAGTTCATTTTTGATTTTGTATACTGTATCTTTAACTAAAAGTAAAGATAAGAATGGTAAAGAGAAAAGACACACAAAAAAGTTAAACAGCAAAAAATCTACTCGTTGATGTATCAGCGGGTGATTGGTACATTTTCTGACAGTTTCTCTTTCCTCTTTCTTATTAAACCAATCATCCGCTGACACGTCACATCATACGTCAGCGAGTGGATTTTTTACGTAAATTTTGTGAGTGGTTCTAGTATTTCTCAAAGTTAAAAGGGTAACTTCACTTATGATTAATTATGAAGAAAAAAAAGAAAAAAACTCTGTATACTAGAAAAGAGTTAATATGGACACCACAATAATTGATATGAAAACCAAAATTTACATTATATAGTATAACATAACATAATACATATTTGTGATGTGCACGTCACTTATTGCGATGTGTATATCACTACACATACTAGGGAAGGTAAAGTTGGACTCGTTAAGCAGATTAGTTAGAAACTTAAATCTCTGTTTAATGTAATTTGGCACTAGTTGTAAAGTGTTGATAATGATACTTTCTTCATTTTAAATTTATAATTTACGTTTTTTATAAAAGGTTTTAATTTACTTGTTTATTACTAAAATTATATAGAGAAAATTGATCGAGTTTATCGTATTACATTTGGTTGAAATTATTACTCCGTATTAAAAAATTTAATAAAGACATTAATTAATTAATTAAACGTAAAACTAGTATTTTGCTAAAAGTAATGAAAAAGAAACATAAATAATTATGATTTTTAAAATGTGTATTTTTTGACGGTAAATAATTATTTTAACACAAAGAGATTAAGAGAGTAATATTTATTGGTTTATACGTTTCTCATACGTTCTCTTAAAAGTTAAAACTGTTAAAAAAAAGATTTACTTTTTTTTTTCTCGTAAAGGAAAAACATATGATTGTTCCTCTTTCACGTTCATGCATGCATGTTGAGGTACTAAAGATGAAAAAATTGCAAAATCGAATCCAATTAATTGTTATCAATATAAGTTAATATGTTGGTTAATTTTATTTGACACATGAATAGAAATCATTGACTCGTCAAATAATGTATTGAGCTTTTGACGTCCGAAACCTACAAAATCGCACACGGATGAAATTTACCAGCAAAATTCGAAGTATGAAAGAATCGAACTAGATTCATTCATCAAAAAGTTCTTGCCTATATTATAAGCCGAAAATGAAAGATTATACTTTTATAAAGCTGTTTGACGAATTAGTTGGAGCTGAAGCTTATTAATGTAAAATCTCATAAAAATACATCAAAATTAATTTTACATTTATTTTCAGCTTTTACATGATAATTCATTATAATTTGAAAGGTATTTAAGTAATTTAACTAAACATAAGCCCCTATAAGCCCGTTTCTATGAGCTTAGACTTATGGAGGCTTATGACTTATTTTATTAGTCATAATCCTCCATAAGCATGTCTGACAAACGAGACTCATTTTATAAGCCGACTTATTTTAAAAGTCCAAGCTCCAATAAGCCCGGTCCAATTTTGAGCGTGAGCTTGAAAACCATTATCCTTATCTTTATATTTATTGTATGAATAAAACATATAATTTACGGGTCTACATTGTTTAACATAGTATAAGAGTTTTAGGTCACATCTTCTGACCTTGTCGGCCACATTGAGCCGTCACCTCATCCCATCCCGCGAAACCATAGCCATCGTCATTTATCGGTACTAAAAAAATTGAAACCCATCGTTCCAGCCATAACTCCCAAATTGTAAAGACTTAACTTACTAGGTCAGCAACCATGACTTCGGACCTTGTCGGCCACATTGAGCCGTCACCTCAATTCCATCCCGCGAAACATTAGCCACCATCGTTTATCCGTAATAAAAAAATTGAAACCCATTGTTTCAGCCATAACTTCCAAATTGTAAAGACTTAACTTACTAGGTCAGGAGCCGTGACTTCGTAATTAAATTCATAAGAAAATTATACCGGAATCACAATTGTAGCCACAAGGACGCACTGTCACACACCAGAAAAAGCAATTGTTTTTAGAAAACAACAACCGTTCACTGTTTTGTATAAATCTCAAATTGCTTAGAGTTAGCTGATACCGTTAGCGATCGTTGTTTCGTAATTAATTTCCGAAGAAAATCATATCGTAATCGCTACGTCCATCAGTTAGACGATCCGTCAATCGTTGTTATAAATCCAAACAATCGTCGAAAAGAAAAAAAAATAACTCTTTTCTGGATTTCGTGACCAGTACACATCAAAGTTTTATTATTATTATTATTATTATTATTATTATTATTATTATTATTATTATTATTATTATTATTATTATTATTAAAACTATAATAACTATCTCTAGATTTGTTTTTGTATTTAGTTTTACTTTTTATTAATTACATTTATTCTTTAATTCGAGTTTTTGTGATTTCGTCGCTCGAATTATGAGAGACTATTAGACTTTGTAAGTTGGCCAAGCTCGAATGTGAGCAGGGGTGGAGCTATGTGAGGACCGGGGAGGGTCCCGGCCCCTAGGTCTAAGCCCGTTAGTGTATTAATTTGTGATTTCATGTGTATTTTTGAAAAAAAAAATTATTCCGGCCCTCTCATTTAATGTATTTCTCGAAAAAAAATTGTTTCGGCCCTCTTAAGAAAAAATTTTCTAGCTCCTCCATTGAATGTGAGCTTTAAGAACATTAAGGTTATATGCATGTATCGTTTTGTTATATATATACCGGTTTTACATTATTTAAGAGAAAAAGTAAATTGATCCTGTAAATTCATTTGTAGGTTTAGAAAATGATATTGAAGTTCATCCTTATCGCTACTGACATATTTAACCTTATCCTTGTAATGAAGGCAAAACCTTTTTTCATGGCTTTATCTAAGGGGTAAAGTTTGGTACCCAAGAAGTGGTTGTAAGATTCTCCTACCAATGTTCGCAATTAAGGTTAACCAATTATTTATCGTTCACTTGACAATTAAGGTTAACCAATTATTTATCGTTCAATCTTTTCCAAGTGTGGTAATTCATCTAACAACCATAAACAAATAAGTAAAAGATTCTCCTACCAATGTTCGCAATTAAGGTTAACCAATTATTTATCGTTCAATCTTTTCCAAGTGTGGTAATTCATCTACCATCCGTAAACAAACAACCAATAACGTTATTATGTGCGTGACGTCCACGTGAGTTTATTTTGGAAATCGTGTATTCTTTTTTCGTATTTATCGTTAAGGTTTTCATTTCTAGTTTATGTTATATGGCGAGGTATACCCGGATAAGACGATCACAATGACGTTAATTCTTGAATAATAGGATATCTATATGTCATGTATGTTGTCACGTTTATAACAGACTTCTTAAATGTTTGCTATTCTGGATTAGATAGCTTTTCTATCAATCGAACAAAAGCATGTTATCACGCCGTCAGCTTTATTGAATATTTTTAAAATTATTACTGTATTATTATAGACTTATAGTAGATGTAGCACCAAGATTTCCATAAAACAAACGAACAAACAACTACTCCTGTTTGTAACATGAACGAATAAGCACAATTTGAATGCAAAATATATAGTTATTTGACAAAGAAAAACAAGAATTATCGTGTGTGATATTTTAGTTTCTAGAATCTTGATATAATAATCTAACTTAAAAGCATAAGTTGTAAAATAGAATCACCCCACCTTACTAATAACGTGCTCCAATAGCATTATGTGTTCAAGAGTCATATTCGCGTTATAGCAAAATTTGTTGTCATTTTAGCAATTTCTTTTTTTCTTATAACTTACCACAAAAATACTCTTTCAATAACTCAAGTTATAGGATACTTCTGTCTCACACCTTACCCCAATAAAATACAAATAGTCCGATATAAAAGAAAAATGATGCATAACACGACCGCAAGTTTTGCCGCGAAATTCTATGACTTGGAGTGAGTGTGAGGCCCGTGTTATAGGTCACCAACCATCCTCATAAGTCAGCGTGCCGAAGACTCTAACATGTTTACTCTCTTATTAGTGGTTTGTCAAACACACAGATATTGACCATGCATGTTATCAGAAATTTAAAAATATAATACCCCACACCTTACAGGCTTACATTAACTTTTTATATTATATAAAGTATTAAACTTCATAAAGTCAATATTGACTATCATGTTAAAAAAAAAGAAAAAAGAAAAAAAAAGAAAAGAAATATTGACTCTCTTTATTTTTCCTAGAAGCAACCAAGCAAGAACCACATCCTATGTGTATAAATACACCTCAATGTTTGCTTGATTCTTCATTCTCTCATAACATTGTTGAGCTCATTTTTCAACTTGAAATAGACTCATCTCATATTACTTTCACACCATACACACTCTTTATAAATCTTTTCCATATTGCAACTATGGTAACTATGCCCAAACCTCCTATGGAGCAATTCTTTGCAAAACCTGTTAAACCAAACACAAACCCGTTAATCATACCCACCATTCCTCTCATTGACCTCTCAAAACCCGAGTCCAAACACCTTCTTGTTAAAGCATGTCAAGATTTTGGATTCTTTAAAGTTGTTAACCATGGTGTTCCTACAAAGTTTATTAATAACCTTGAAACAGAAGCTGTGAAGTTTTTTTCATCTCCTCTTTCGGTTAAGGAGAAATCCGGCCCAGCCGACCCGTTTGGCTATGGGAATAAAAGTATTGGCCGAAACGGGGATGTCGGCTGGGTCGAATATCTTCTTCTCAACCTAAAGCCCGAATCAAAGTACCCCGAAAATTTCGAGTAAGAACTCTCTATTAATTTGAAGTTATATATACATGTTGTAAGATAGTTTGCATGAGTATTTAATTGTCTATATATTGTTTTTTCTGTAATAAGCATTTTGAAGTGTTTATATATTTCACGTATTAGATAAAGTCTGCTGATATTGCATGTAGTATTAATAAATCTGATTAAAATATTTTCACACATTTTTTTTTTACCGAGTTTTGATAAACTAGTCTTTAAAGCTATTAAGATCAACATTGTAGTTTATAAAAGGTTTATTAAGCATGCTTACTTAACATATAAAGTTTTAATACATTGAGATCTTTATTAAGATTTACATATTTTGTAATGGAGATAGTTTATGCATCCAAAACATTTATAGGTTGGTGAGTTTTTTATGAAATGGTGACGTGGCTTAATTATAAACGTCTATAAAGATGTATCAAAATGGATATTTTGGTTGGACTTGAAATTGATATGACATATAGGTTAAACAGTCTTAAAACCCTTTAAAACTGTTTAGTTTGCTGCTTGTTCAAGTCATTTTTCGAATCATTATATTTGTTCACGTGTTATATTAAAACACGCCATGTTTTTTGTATGTAGGGCTATCGTTAATGATTACCTGACACCAGTGAAAACGATGGCATGTGAGATTCTAGAGTTACTGGCGGATGAAATGAACCTAGAACCGAGAAATGTGTTTAGTAAGCTATTAATGGATGAACAAAGCGACTCGGTTTTCCGGGTAAATCACTATCCTCCGTATCCGGAGTCTCAAGAAAATGAACGAAACGGTCGAAAATTGGTAGGGTTTGGAGAGCACACGGACCCACAAATCATATCGGTTTTGCGGTCTAACAACACTTCTGGGCTCGAAATATCGTTGCGAGATGGAAGTTGGATGTCTGTTCCTCCTGATTCGGATTCATTCTTCATCAATGTTGGCGACTCCTTGCAGGTAATTTCATAAAATAATAACGTGATGTTTTTACACGTGTTATTGTTTGTACATATTTTCGTGTCTATTTGTTCATCAAAATCAAGTTAGATGCTTCAGTTGTTTTTTTCTTTTTGTTTGTTTGAAGTTTTACAATAACTAGAGCGGAATATTCTATAACACGTTGATGACTCGACTGAAATGATCTGTCTGAAATAAACACGTTGCTACGTACATTGTTACATCGACTTTGAAAAAGTTGCTAGAGTAAAAAACCATTCGAAATATATAAGTTTCCATGCATATATATAATGCACGAGTTTGTAGAAAAGAACATTGGTCCTGTTTATGAAAAAAAGTAAATAAAGAAGAGGTCAAATGAATCCGTGTAGATTCTCTATCAGCATTTATATGGTGCTTCCCTAGTCAAAATCACTCTTTTTCCATAGTCCAACTAGTCACTTTCTTCCTTTACTTCTCATTTCATCTCATCTTTGTTTAATAGAATTTAAAAAATCTGAACAAGTGCAGGTTGTCAAAGGATTTGAATTTTTTGAGAAGGTCTATTGTTAATATTATTGTTTATGTTTTGTGACTTTGACAATAAAGAATGATTGTTTTGGACATGTAGGTCATGACCAATGGAAGATTCAAGAGTGTGAAGCATAGGGTGGTGGCTAATGGTACCAAGAGTAGGGTGTCAATGATATATTTTGGAGGACCACCATTGAGTGAGAAAATAGCACCATTGCCATCACTTATCCAAGGAGAGGAAGATAGCTTGTACAAAGAGTTTACTTGGTTTGAGTACAAGAAATCTGCTTTCAATTCAAGATTATCTGATAATAGGTTGGGCCTTTTTGAAAAAATCACAGCATCTTAGGATTTTTGTATTGTGTTCTTTGTTTCGGTTTGTGTGTTTATTTAGGCTTTTAACAATGTGTTCTTTGTTTATGAAACAAGGTATATGATCATAGTATGTTGTAATGACATTGTAGATTTTTGTCAAAATTGGTTTCATTTACTTCTGTTGGGCTTTTGTTGATGTTTAAATTACTTTTGAGTAATGAATTTTCATTTGTCAATAGATCAACGATAGAACTCTTTCAAAAGGTTGAAAATTCGGCAACCACAATCGGCTCAAGTCATACCAATCACATCATGTGAAAAGTGAATTCGGCTTACCCAGCACGACTCGCTTAGATGGTGCCTCAACTAAGCTCTTAGATGGTCGCTCAACTAAATCATTTATCATCAACAAAAGCTTTTTCTGATATGAGTACTTATAGGAACTAGTAACTAATTCGAATAAGAACAATATGATAATCAAGAAACACAGGAACTGAACGTGAATCAAGAGTTATCAAAAGGGATTTGTTATTAGAAGATGTAGTGTTCTTGAGAACAATTACAAGATAGAAGGAAAGTTTTACAACTGAAATTGGATAACGAAATGTGAAGTAAATGTTGAGTTATATACAAATGTGTTTTTAGCGGGAAAGTCTGTTGAGGACCCATGTGCTTGCCACGTGACTTATGTTGACTTTTGGGTTGACTTCCCAATTGATCCATAACAATCCACCTTCCTTAAGATGATCTTGTCCTCAAGATCATTAACCAAGTGAGTACTTCTGAATCTCATCTCTACTGATCTATTCTTTCAACACAGAAAACAAACACTCTCTTGTTGGTTGAAATGTAAAGCCAACCCCCTCATATGGCTCAACCTTGAAGTTCACCATATGTAAAGATTCTGATATCATTGTCTCTGCTTCACCCTGATCATTCTCTTTTGTACTAAAAATTCCAGCTTCACATTGTACTAAATATTGCTCAAAGAGAATCACATCAGTTTCGTTCAACCCAATGGTACATAACTTGTCGTCTATGACTATGATCAAGTGAACAAACTGTTGAATATCCAACGTATAACCGAGTGTGCAAGCTGATGAGTATGAACTAAACATTCCCTCCTTCCAACAAAAAATTTGTGACATCTTGCTCTTTTTCCTATTAGGCCATTTCCATATGTGAAACTTCCACAGGCTACTCTTGAATTTGCAGATTGTACAACATGGTTTTTTTTTTTTTTTTTTTTTTTTTTTTTTTTTTTTTTTTTTTTTTTTTTTTTTTTTTTTTTTCTATTTGGCCATTTCCACAAGTCAAATATCACATATCCTCTTTTCCGTGATGTATCAATTTCGCATTTGAACCAAACAAATGTGTTTCTGCTTGCATTAGGTTTCAGTGTGTGATCAATATCTACATCAAGAGCTTCTACATAACTCGAGCTGGAAAAGAGCCTTTTTGAATTTTGTCCAGTTGCATAATTTTTTGGAGATGGCAACTGATCAATTTCCTTCTTTACATCGAGGTTTTCAACACTGACATTTTGAAGCCATGATTGTGTTTGTTCTCTTTCATCATTTTCCCATCTTAAACCCACTTCTATTTTCCTATCTATCTCATCAACAAACAAAATACAAGGCACTCTCGACATCCAACGAACCGTTTGATCAACTTCAAATGACTTCCCCATATCCGAATAAAAATACCCAAACAACTCAGTCTCCTCACTTCCTTGAACAGATTCACCAGGACTCACAAAACCTGTATTATCAGCTTCACTCTCATACTCCACATTGATATCAACATTTAACTTCTCTTGTGGAATTGAGCAATCTACGAAGGTTTTATCCATGTTCATCCCACTTGATTCAATTTCAATTTCATGAACTTTTCCAACTTCCTCACAATTTACCACCCCATTAACGTCCACTCTTCTTGGCTCATTCACTTCCAATTCACTACTTCTCCCATCCTTATCACAGAATCTATCAAAACACATCACAAAATCTTCAAAACAATGAACTCCCACTCGAGTTTCTTCAAGTTCTTCTCTTGTTTTGTCGTCATTACTTCTACACAGGATATTGCCCACAACTACATCACAAGCAGGGACAACATGAACACTTTTATTCTTAACTTTTCGACCTTCAAAATACTCCCACTCATTAACACTAGCAACAAAAACATTATCTTCTAGACCTTCTTTGCTGTCATCATGTCTCTCGTTATACATTTCTACTAACTCCTCAACTAATTCATTTGTTTCAATTTTCAGACCTTCAACATTTTCTTCACAAAGTACATCAAGAACAACCGCATACTTATTGCCGCCATCCATTTCATTTACCATCAATTCAGTTTCTTTACTCTCATCATTAAGAACCATCACACAATCACTATCTTCTTCAATTCCACTTACATTTTCAACACCTTTTTCACTCAGTTCATCGAAATCCACAAAGCATGTGTTATCATCTTCAACGATACTCAAATCTTTTGGCACAATCTTCCCACCTTCCTCATTTATATCATCTTCTTCAAAATTGTTATCAAGAACCATCAAACAACTGTTATTGTTCTTGATTTCACCTAAATCTTTAGAATGTGAACTAAAAAGTAATGGCGAACTCACTTTTCCATTGATTAGGTGGTAGATTGATTCTTCCGTCTTTGCCAAATAATATGCATCTGAGAGGGTTTCGATTGTAAACATGCTAATCCTATCTCTAATTTCAAATGGCAACCTCAACACGAAATGAGTAACTAGATACCGTTCCTCCAAACCCAGATTACTAATAAACGACGACTTAAATGATTCATAATACTCTTTAACCGTACCATATTTCTCGATTAATTTGTTCATAGACATTTCATCAAACACATTATCTACAACCGCCATTGATGACCTTGAAACTTGACTAAAGTAACTCAATTCACAACCCAACAAGAATACAACAAGAATTTGACTAAAGTGACTGTTTCTTGACCCAAATTGAACTAGAATCGACCAAGAACGAATTTCGCCGGAAAGATAACTGACTCGTCGCAAAAGTAACTGACTCGTCGGAATTACGCCGGAAAAATGATATGAGTTGCCAGGAAGGCAGCTCTGATACCACTTGATATGAGTACTTATAGGAACTAGTAACTAATTCGAATAAGAACAATATGATAATCAAGAAACACATGAACTGAACGTGAATCAAGAGTTATCAAAAGGGATTTGTTATTAGAACATGTAGTGTTCTTGAGAACAATTACAAGATAGAAGGAAAGTTTTACAACTGAAATTGGATAACGAAATGTGAAGTAAATGTTGAGTTATATACAAATGTGTTTTTAGCGGGAAAGTCTGTTGAGGACCCATGTGCTTGCCACGTGACTTATGTTGACTTTTGGGTTGACTTCCCAATTGATCCATAACACCTTGATGAGTCTTCCTTGAAGAGTTGGAGCGAGAGTCAAGAATATCCAAGACTTGACGATTGAGTCAGCGGTGAGCCATTCATCCGTTGGTGGAAAGGATGAAGAAGAGCTTGTAGTTGTGCCTTCGATGTGCTTTAGGACACCGAAGTTGTTGCAATGGATCTTGAAAAAATAGGACCAAGATGAGTAATTTAACTCATCTATGTCAAGCTTGACGGGGACTGCGTTGTTGATGTTGTGCACAGCATAGAGTTTTTCAATTAGAGTGAGGGTAGGAGGAGGAGGAGGTTGATCACCGTTGGTCATTATGGAGGTGATAGATTGTATGTGTCACGTTTGATGAAGGGTGAAGGAGATGGTGATGTACGGCAGTTTAGGGTTAGTAAGGGAGGAACGAAAATATTATTTTAGGCTTTTGAGGATCGGTTTTAGGCTGATACCATGTAAACCGTATATTGATTGATTTCACAATGAGTACAATAGAGAGCATATATAACACGCAAAAGTAACATTTTGATTATTGTTAACTTTCAACTTTGATATTTGACATAATATTTAACCAAATGTACTATTACCAAACATTATTCTAGAACAAGAAACATTAACCATGTCACTCAAGCAAAAGTTTCTGCATTTACTTTCCTTTCAAAAGTTTCAGATATATATGCTAACGCCGGATCGTAATGGCCAAATAACAAGAAGATAATTGGATTCCCAAGTTGGGTAATTCGTTTATTGATTTCTATAAAAGTTAACATCGTCCTAAACCCACCCTAGACAACGAGTGTATTTAAACAAGTGAATAGCTTGGCTTTCGTTCCAAAAGTGTAAAATTCGTGCATAACAAACTAGAAACAAAAAATGTCAAAACAATTCCATTGCAGTATCTACCATTGTTCTTTTAGATACTCAACCGTCTTAGTTCGATCCACATAGCACCAGTCATTCAGAAGCTATTTTTCTAAGAAGACAAAGCAATTTCATCTAAGTACCCACTGAAAAAGCGTTGTTGTATATCACAAAAAAATTTCATATCAACTATCATCTTATCCACGATGGTCTTGGTTTTTGCATACAATCTAGAAAAACGTGCTTGCATCTCAACCCTTTTTGATGCAAGCACCTTGGTGAGTAGTAGTTTTATATTGTGCAGTATGCGGAATATCTGCGGTGGCCCAATCTGACTCTGTCTTTTGAAATCTTCACAACAGCTATCAGCAAGTGTCTTCTTCCACTCCACATTAGCCCTTTTAGTGTCTGTATAAGCTTCTCTTTCCTCTAGAATCTCCCATAAAGCTGCCATAAGGCGGTATGCCACTTTGGTGATTTTTATAGCTCTAGCCTCCTCATGTGAGACCATTGTAAAGGTCGCATTTGAAGAGCTGCCAAGCAAATAATTTGTAACTTCAGCAGCCAATTTTAGTTTCATTGCTTCTTGCTCCTCATCCGGTTGATCAGTTTGAAAAATCGCTAAACTACTCTTTAATCGACAAGTCCTTAAATCCTGTAACGGTAAAGTTTTTAAACCCTGTGACGGATAAATCTTTAAACTCTTTAAGCTAGGAAACGGGGAAGGTTGATGTGAGATAACTTCTTCCGAGGTAGAAAGAAGCTCGACAATCTCCAAGCTAAGTGCAAGAGATTTGACACTGTGGAGACATTGAAACACATCAGAGATTCTATGAACATTTTTCTTTTTTGGAGAAGATATACAGAGATCCACCTTCTCCAAATAAGGGCATCCATCCAAGGATAACTTTGGAAAATTAGTACCTTTTATGCGTAAGTAGGTAAGGTCACGTGCAGAAATAGTAAGTTTCCCTGAGAATTGTCGTTGACGTTTATTGACAAATATTAGGCTCTTTAGCTGAGGTGTGTCCACATATACAACACCCACATTCCATTCTACTTTATTAAGCGTCAGACTACGAAGTTGGGAATTAATTATGTTGGTCTAATGTCTACTCGAGCTAATGAGTAGTTCATAAGGCACGAGCATGTGTGCAGTCCAAGTAGATCCGAGCTTATGGATAACTACAAGTCAAGTTCTAGTATAATTAGGATTCCTTATTTTTAGCTTTAAGATAAGGATTATCTTATTTAATTAGACTTGTAGTAGGATTAGGAAAGCTAGTTTCTATTCCCTATAAATACAAACCGAGCTGTGGTTTGTTAGCAATGTATTCATTATCAGTTTTTTGTTCTGAATAAAACGTGGGGCGTATTCCATAATATCTTTGAGTTCTGTCTTCCTGTTCATTATTTAAGTTTTGTTCCTGTTTG
>LBNU01024349.1:2496-20898 GCA_014162995.1 Artemisia annua | reverse complement strand
CCTCAACGGGAAGACTTCTACACTGACGTACGCGTATCAGAGAATTTTCAGAGTTTTTTTACTATTTCTGCAACGTGACCTTACCACTTCGCATAAAAGGTACTATATTTTCCATAAGTTTCATCTGGATGGATGCCTTACTTTGGAGAAGGTGGATCTATCCGGTATATCTTCTCCAAAAAAGACAAAAGTTCATAGAATCGTCTGATGTGTTTCAAGTCTCCACAGGTGTCAAATTCTCTTGCCACTTGAATGCTTGGAGATTGTCGAGCTTCTTTCTACCTCGGAGACAGTTATCTTCACATCAACCTTCCCCGGTTTCCTAGTCTTAAAGAGTTTAAAGATTGTATCCGGTCTACAGGTTTAAAGACTTTGGCCATTACAGGATTTAATGGACTTGTCGAGTTAAAGAGTAGTTTTTTGAGATTTTTCAAGGCTGACTCAACCGGATGTGAGGAGCAGAAGCAATGAAACATAAAATTGGCTGGCTGAAGTTACAAATTATTTGCTTGGCAGCTCTTCAAATTGACCTTTACAATGTCCACATGCAGGAGGCTAGAGGCTAATAAATCACCAAGTGGCATACCTGCTTGTTAAATTATAGTTAAATATTTAACGTGTGAATGTCTAGAATTGAACACGAGACCTCGGGATTGCACACATTACAAACAAGAATAAAAGTATAAATAATAAATAATAAATGTTATGTTTATTTATTATTTTGAACACTTAACGGACTAAACGGTCGTTAGTTATTAAACGTAATAACTAAACGACGTTAGGAAGAAAAGGAAGGACTTAAGTGAAACTTGGCACACAAGGAAAATTCTAGAACTCCCCTAGGGAGCCTAGAATCGGCCGACCCTCCCTCTAAGGAGGTGAGGAGGTGCCTTGGTCACCAAGTTTACTCCCCTATATAAACAAAGGGTCCTAAGGAGATTTCCATACATTCTCTTGTACACACACAAGATCCCTAAATCTCTTTTCTTCCTTCTCTTTGTCTTGGCCCCACATCCCTTATAGGGTTTTGGGTCGAAAAATTTTGTTATCAAAATTTTAGTGTTCTTGTTTCTTGCAAAACCTTTTATTCGTAATTAGTTTGTGTGTACAAGAACGAGGTAATTACTTACTTTAGTAATTATCAAGAGATCGAATCACAAAACGGTAAGGGGTGATTCATAAGATCTAATTCAACCGTAAATTAGGGTTCTTCATTCTTCTTGAATCAAGTATTGCATAAGGTACGTTCTTGTTTATGTTTTAGTTAACTTTTATATGTTATAGTAGATCCTATGCTTCCGCAATATGTATATGTGATATTACATGCTTAATATGCTTGCCATGATTATTAAATTCTAACAATACCGCCTTATGGCAGCTTTATGGGAAATTCTAGAGGAAAGAGGAGCTTATGCTTACACTAAATGGGCTAATGTGGATTGTAAGAAGAGTGAAGATTTCAAAATGGAGGAGATTAGGCCACCCCGTGATACTCAAGTGATATTCCGCATACTGCACAATATAAAACTACTACTCACCAAGGTGCTTGCATCAAAAAAGGTTGAGATGCAAGCATGTTTTTCTAGATTGCATGCAAAAACCAAGACCATCGTGAATAAGATGATAGTTGATATGAAGAATCAATGTGATATACAACAACGCATTTTCAGTGGGTACTTAGATGAAATTGCTTTGTCTTCTTAGAAAAATAGCTTCTGAAGGACTGGTGCTATGTGGATCCAACTAAGACGGTTGAGTATCTCAAAGAACGATGGTAGATACTGCAAATCTGGAATGGAATTTTTTTGACATTTTTTGCTTTTAGGCACGAATTTTATACTTTTGGAACGAAATCCAAGCTATTCACTTGTTTAAATACACTCGTTTTCTAGGGTTTAGGATGGTGTTAGTTTTTATTGAAATCAATAAACGAATTACCCAACTTGGGAATTCAATTATCTTCTTATTATTTGGCCAATCCGGCATTAGCATATATATCCGTGTTTTTGCATATCAGACATACAGAAACTTTTGAAAGGAAAGTTAACAATAATCAAAATTCATTTCAATTTATTGTACTTATCCCATTTTTTGTCAAGTTATGAATTGTTCTTTTGCTAGCAAGTAACCCAAATTATAAAGGGACAAATTGTCTAAAATCCAATTTTTAGTTTGACTCCAATTTGGGCCTCATTGGTCTTTGACCCACGAGGTGTTCTAAGGTTCTTTGACTTCTTTCTTTTATATATTCCCTTTTGTGGTCCAACTTTGATTATTTTAGTCCGACTACTAAAGCTCATTTTCTTTTAGAATCTTGATAAGTAAAATGGTGAAAATATTCCATCTTTCACGTTGGTTATGGGGTGCAAAGCATCAGCATTCAAAAATAACCGCAGACCCGGCTAAAAGTTCTTCGAAATCAGATACAAATACGAGAGAACTTGACCACAAAGGGTTGAAAGAACATTTCCAACGTAAAAGTGAACGTGAAGTTGATAAGGAATGTGATGTTGGTGTTGGTTCCATTAGATGGTGCTCGTCTATCAGCAGAGTTTGAACTTGACGGTTTTGATTGGTCTATAGGGTGGTTAGAAACTCATGGCGTCGGCTTTCAAAGTCATGATGATGGTCTTGATGATAGTCTCGTGGTGTTGGTACGTTGTTATGGGCGTGAACATGATGCTCGTTTGAAAAATGATAGGTAGAAATGATGTATATATTCAAGAAAAATGTCAAATACAATGGTTTATAACTTTTGATAACCAAGAGAGTATATAAGATGAAGTAGAGAAAATAAAAAGATGATGGCGATTTATTGGGTTTTTATTTCATTTTATTTATTACTAGTATATATATGTTTGCAAAAATAAAGAGCTGCCATTAGAGAAACGCTCAGATAGCAAAAACACATTCGTTCAAACCTGTACAAACTCAAAACACTTTCTTTGTAACCCAGAACACTCGAAACACACTACCAGCTACCAGCTACCAAACACCCCATCAAATCACTGCCGAGCACAATCCTATCATTTGCATTTGTATTCTCAGAACTCGTCCATAATCATTTATTCATAAACTAGAGCTTTTACTATAATGAATGTACAAAAAGAAACCTTAACAATGAAATGAAACAAAAGACAGAACAATCAACCATTCATAACTAAGAAAAGCCAGAAAATTTTGGTTAAATAAAGTAACGCAAGCAATAGGAAAGACCAAACAAGAGAACAAGGTTAAATGATTTTACATGTGTTTCAAAGCAACATTGAACATTTACAGCTAACTAACCACAAAAGCGATTGATTAGTTTAATCCTTGAAAGTAGGACTCAACTAGAACATTGTCACATACATAAAACCAACCAATAAAGAACTTGGATTTTCTGGTTCAATCCTAAATGAACAAAGAGTTACATTAATGAAGGGTATAACGGTACATTTACCTTAAATCCCTTGGTTCTCTTTCTCAGTTGTTTGTCTCGGTTGCTGACGTGGACTCCTTGGAGCCACATGATCATGTTCCTTGGTGATGGTGGAATCAGTAGGTGGTTCGGAGTTTCTGTCTCTCAAAGGTGGGTTAGCATTAGACATAGCTGATCTCATAGCTCTCGGTAGCCTAAGAGGGATATTACTCGGCTCAGTAGTGCTGGTTTCTTGTTTTTTGGGAGCTTCTGGTTCTTGAGTTTGAGAGGAAGGTTGGTCTGATGCCACTGGAACAAGTTGGATTGCCACTGACTTTCGCCATTGCTTTCTACCAGCATTGGGTTTTGGTGCATTTGATTTCACCTGCAAAAGTTAATAAAGTTTGACTTGTTATAGTTACTCTTCCGAGAGCATAAACGTAAAGTCTGACTTATAAAGTCTTAAGACACTCAAAAAAGTCGATATATGTGACTACTTGACTTCTTTAGAAAGCAAAAAATAAAAACAGTAGTCAAATCAAACGTTAAACTATTAAAAGGATTGAAATAAGTCTCAAAATTTTGAAATAAACTGATTCAAAAGGATTGCCCATTAAAATAAGAATCTTGCAAGTTTCAGCCCATATATTCGGCTTGGCTTATTTGACTTGCTTCTTTTTTAGTTACTTTTTTATTTCACCAGTTGTCGCTTAACATGCAACCCGAACAGAACCATTTATAAGTAAATGGATAAAAATAGTCAAACTCTAGTTTTGAGAAACAGTAAATAAAAGTGAAAAACTTACAATTTTATTGCCGATGTCAGACAGTGGCTTTCTTTTTGTGCCATCAATCTCTGCAGGCTTATCAGATAAAGCTGCCTGAAGAAGCATTGCTCCTTGACTAGCAAGCTCACTGCTGTTTTTATCATGTTCTTCATCATCTGATAGATTCACATTACCGACAGTAACAGTTGGTTTCAAATCAGAATCCTCAACCGAAACCAGTTCTCGGTTACTACATTTTTTCGGATGGCACCCGCAAGACACCGAACAAAAACCTTTAATGACTCGGCACTCACATTTACTTGTTTTGCAAGAAGAGTATTTACTGCAAGTACAACAGGTACCAGAGTGTGCTTTTTGAATCGTGGTTGTGTTTTCTTCGGATGGTGATGTTTTATGGGTTTCAGATTCAGTATTGCTTTCCATAACAATTTTGGAGTTTCTTTTTTTAGCAGTTTGTATCCTTTTTCGTCCCATTTCATCTTGAAAGTCTTCTGAATGTAGCCATTCGATGTCTTCTTCATCTAAGTCTGAGTGCTCTGATTCAGATGTGTCCATATCTTCTAGTAGCTCCTCCACATTTCCACTACCGTAGAAAGCTATTGAGTTCCGGAGTCCCTTAAGAACAAATAATTGTTATTAGTTCCTCAGAACACATACACATTACGGGTTAAAACTGTTTAAGATTGATAAGGGCTGTTTTTGCAGGGTCAGAATGACCATTTTGACCAGCGCTCTTCTTTTATAAATAATTGTTGTGTTAAAGATGGTTACAATAACTAAGTCATTATAAAAAAATAAAAATAAAACAAATTTTTGGAGGTTAAGCATTAGATATACATTGGGTGAATTTGAACCTATTTGACCCATTTATAAAAGTAAATGGTTCAAAAGTGTCAGCTCTAACTACAACCACTGCAAAAGCTTGAGATCTTAGCAGGATGAACTCAGAAAAGTACCTTAGGTCTCAAATCATATGCATGCCCTTCGACATCTTCCATGACAGTTGAATCTCGATTTGTTGACTTTCTCTTAAAGCTCTTTGACATAAGCTTCTGTTGAACAAGTGAGCATCATAAACTATTAGAGGTAGCAAAATGGGGTGGGTTGTGTTAAATGCAGATTTGTGTGGATCAACAGTCATCACCAACCATTGGAACACATTTTCCAGAAAAAGAAAAGATGTTTTTTGAAATTTTGATTATGTCAAGTATGATTGCAATAATTATTTATTTCATTACCAAGTAAATGGGAAGAAAAAGATGACTTTTAACTGCAACTAGGACTTATTCAGTTTTATCTATTCAATTTTGAAACAAAAGAAAAACGTTATAATGTGAAGAGAAATAAAGCACAAACATTCAATTTCTCCTGACGAGTGAGCTCTGCCTTCTGCATTTCAACTTGTCTAATTAAAGACACGATCTTTTCTTTCAGACCTCTAATCTCTGAGTCTTTCTCTCTACAGGCAACTTCTTTATCCCACAGATGGCACCTTCAAAACCCGAGAAAAAAGATCATCAAATAAATTAAACAGTTCTCAAACACATATCCATTAATATACTTTTTTAATCGCATACCTTGATGAAGATGCCAAATTGAACAAATTATTCATGACGGTTTTAGCATCAGCAAGAGAACGAACATGATTCCAACGACCTTTGCCACTAAAAGCTCGTTCTCGCTCTTCAGCTTCTGACAATTGTGAGGCCATTGAAACGATTGTGCTGGATGACGTGGCAAGCATGTTCTCAAGAGCATATATCCTTGAATTTCTGGCACCAGGTGACATTGTTTGAGAACAATGACTGCAATACCCCCAAGAGAAAGACCCATTAATCGAAACTCGAAAGAGAAAACAAAGAGCTAAAAAACCAACTCTGAAGTTAACTATGATTTTAAAGAAAATGAATTAGCAAAACCTTAAAGGTGACTGCTTTGATAAGTTTGCTTCATCCTTGAGCTCAGCTACCTCCTTAGCCATTTTTAATCTCCTGGGATTTCAAAACAATAACAAGAGTTCAGCCAACAATTTAATATTATATAAAAGAACATGTATATTTAATAGGGTTTTGTAACTTACTCTTCTTTTTGACGCTCATATTCGCATCGTACTTCATGCACACGCACAGTAACCTCAAGCTCGTGCTCAATTGCTTTCAACAGTGCCTATGTAATAATGCAAGGTTATATATTAACACAACAGCATTACTTGATATGCAAATCAACTTTATGTAATTAGTGTATTATACTCAGCTCCCAGCACATTTATTATTACCTGAATTCCAGCGCCACTGCTAGGTCCTACACAAGTGTTTGCAACATTACACTGTTAGAAAATAAAAGGTAACGACAAAACATGACTGAAAATATTAATTTAGTGACAGTTTACCATATGTTTCACGGGAAGTCTTTCGTGTTTCCAATATATCTTTTAACCGTTTTGTAGCCATAGAAGCTTCTTCTGTCTTGCGTTGAAGAACCTAACAGAAGAACAAGGATATTGGTATGAAGGTAATAACAAAATAGACTAGAAATTACACGAAACAGGTAAACAAAAACTGTGCTGAGTTAAAAGTTACCATTTTTTGCCTTTGATTCAGAGCTAGTAGCTTATGCATCTCATATTCGTTCCTTCTCCCCTCTTTCTTAAGCTGATCATACAAAAAAAGAAAGTGTTAACATAGCATTTTTTTTTTGGCCCATCTTTGATTAGTATAGTAAAAGTCTAAATACCTGAAGTACTTCTTTTTCCCGTGATGCCTTCCATTGTCTAAACTGCTCCGATTCTTGCTTTATCTTTTGTTGTAATTGTACCTAAATATTCATAAAACAGAGAAAAAAAATAGACATGGATTTAGCATAAGCTAACTGATTTAGCTTAAAAGACTTCTTCAAAGCAGAAAAAGGACCTTCTGTGTTTTGATTCTATGAATCTCATCCTGAAGTTTTTTTGCTGCCTCGTCACTCTTTTGTTTTTGTCGTAGCAGTTGTGCTTGAGCATCTTGCTTCTTTTTCAATTCGGCAACCTGAAATCCATAGATTGGTATTTAAGACATATTATAGAGAACTGAACACAATAAGTTATTGCAACATGTTTTACAGTAATCCGTATAATATATGATAAGTGAGCAACTACAGTAAACTTAATTGCGGTTTTTAAGATAACTGACTCACCTGGGATTCTAAAAAGTTCAATTTCTGAAGATAATTTTCCTTCAACTTCTGAGTACTGTCATCTGAGGTGGAGGAAATGTTTGCAAGATTGCACCTAAGTTGCTCAATCTCTTTCTGTCAATCAACCAGAAAAATAAGTGAACAAAGTTATACCTTTTCTGTTCAAAACTTGAGAAGGATTCAAGTATTCAAGAACTAAAGTAAAGAATGAAAACCTGCAAATTTCGCTTTTCGTGTTCCAAGTCCTGAACTTTCTTCTCATAGTGTTGCTTGAGAACAGAAGTATCACCACCCGCAACCCGCTTCATTTCAGCCTTTCATGTATTTAACAAATGTGAGGAAAAGATATTACCAGCTTCTATGTAAACTTTCACACTTAAAACTTGTTAGCTATAAATACAGGACAAAAGCTTGTGTGTAATGCATTTAAGAACCAAATATTTACCTCCTTTTGCTCAAGTCTTTTGTCGAGTTCTTTAAGCTCGTTATCAAGTTTCTCTTGCAACGAACAATGTTCTAGCTCCTTCTCTTCATCTTCAAAATTATCTGCAAACACATATGATAGCAAATTTCATTTACCGGAAACTAACATGAGCAATGATCATTCTGCATAAATATGCCAAGTATAACACTACAACAACACTCGGTAAGCATTTTTTTTTCCTTACTATCAACTATAGACAACACTGTTACTTAATCAGAGATTCTACAAGGATAGCAGCTTACCAACAACTTCAACAGTTTTAGAATCTGATTCTGGGAATAAACAACTTTTTGGGTGAAGGGCGTTGTCGTCTAAATCCAGATAATCAATTTCAGTCCGTTTTGAAGCATTCAATCTTTTCGAGCGAAGCAACTCTCCTTCTAATTCTTGAATTCTTGACTTATAACTTTTCAACACATCCACATCCTGAAAATACTTTAGATGATCAGAATTCTTTTGTTGATTTAGTTCTCCACTGCATAATAGAAGTCTAAAACTAAAGTTGTCAAACCTTATTCGAGTCACAATCAATCTCATCCCATGGTTTACCATCACGAGCAGATTCAAGTTTCAGTAACAGCTTGTCTTTCTCAAACTGAAATAACAAAATCGCTTGTCAAAACTGATCGAGCAGCTTATTGCAATGCAGCATATTTCTCGATATTCAAACATAATTACAATCAACTCGTCTAACTTACTTGAGCATCAGTCGCTTGTTTAGTCAAATATTCAACATTGGCTTGATGTTCCTGTAGCTGCTTTTGCAAGTCAGCATTACTTCTTTCAAGCAATGCTATCTTTTGTTTCAGTATCTGACAAACAAGAAACATATTATTAACTACCACATTGATGTGCATTAAGGGTATACGCGAAAAAAATAAAAGAATGTCTCACTTGAAGTTCTTCAAAAGGTGTAGACGAGTCTCCTTTCACATAAAGAAGTTCAGCCTGCAACTGTTCAATTTGATTCTTCATCATCTGCATTTGAGCATTAACTGGATCACGATTTACCTGCATCATTAAATGATACGATTACAATTTACAACATGGTGGCTGATCAAATTAACATCGTATCAAACTTAATGGAAAAAACAATCTTACAATAGCTTTGTTTTGAATGTTACGAGCCCGGTTAGCATACTTCAACGTGTTGAGGGTTTCTTCAGCATTTGTATCAGCTGGACTTACACAAGCTGAATCAAACAGAAAATGAAAAGTAATATTAGTTAATCTAATGCAATATATCACAATTTCAATAACCTTAATTTTATGTATAACATGACGAATTTTATAAATTCATACCAATCATGACTGTTTTGCTGTTTCCACCAAGTGAGTCCTGTAGTAGGCGGGTTAACTTGCTGTCCCTGTAGGGAACATGACCTCCTTCTTTCCGCTTCTTATCATCACCCAGTGCACTTATCACATTGCCAAGAGCTAATAAACCTTTGTTGATATGAATACCTAACAACAAATGGATCAATTATAAACCTCTAACTTAAGATATAGTTGATGCGGAACAAAAATGGGCAGAACATCTCCAACATTACATTGCATGTATACAAATTAACTTAAGATATAGTTGATGCAGAACAAAAATGGGCAGAACAATCCAAAATTGACATATTGGATATAACCGATAATTAGTATTCAATTGCATACTAAATGAACATGTTATATTATAAAAGATAGCAGAATGATGCAAATGCTCTATGCAGAATATGTGTAACATTAATCTACCTTCTCGTAAGCGCATCCCATCAGCTCCTGTTTTCTTTGCCCGTTCCGACCCAGCGAGATCAACCAGATGAAGCTTGGCGCTCAGTATATCATCTCCAGCATCATCATGACCTCCTCCACTCGTTGGGCCAGCAATTCGTTTTTGCTCCATGGAAATCGTGAATATAGCATGTGATCGACTGAAACATAGAAATCACATTTACACAAAGTTAACACTACACGTAAAACTAACACAGAAGATAATAAGAACATATAGCCTGCATTATATAATAGACCTCGATTGACTATTCATGTTCGTGCTACCAGTCGCCCTATTCACCGACCCACGCAGCAGAAACGACGCCATCTCTTCCTGTGAAGTAACTTCAGCCTCCGTTACACCAGCAAGCGAAATCCCACCATTAGCCGTTTCCCTGATCTGAATAGGTGCCCGAGACGGCCCTGTACCCTTTCCATTCCCATCACCTTTAGAATAAACCACTGTATTCGATTCTAATAAATCAAATACTTCCTCCTTAAATATCTGAAACACGAATATACATCATCTCAGCAAACACAAATTTACCAATACGGCAATAAATGCAAAATTTATTTAAGCTACCTCAATAAATGACACTCTGATTAAGTACTCGGTATTGCCTTTCGTCTCCTCAACGTGTCTAAATATCTTTTGCATAACTTTAGGAATAATCCCATTGGTGCATTCCCCATTATAATTAGTCCCCATTGTATAGGTCTTACCAGACCCCGTCTACAACAACAACAAACAAACAAAACATATAAACCGCAACCTTAAAAACCAATAACAATCGCTACTTATATAGGGGGTGTTTGTTTAAGTTTATTTTTGGGCTAATTAGCTTATGTGGTTTCAGATTATGTTCATAAGCTCCTTTTTTCATGCTTATTTCGAAACTTATAGGCTTATATAAGCTTATTATTATGTCATAATAAGCTTATATTAATAAGTTTCAAAATAATCAGAAAAAATAAGCTTACAAAACATGATCCAAAACCACATAAGCTAATAAGCCCAAAAAGAAGCTTAAACAAACATACCCTATCATCACGAAACCATCGCTACTTATTTTGGGAATGTTTGTTTAAGCTTATTTATGGGCTGATTAGCTTATGTGGTTTCGGCTTATGTTTCATAAGCTCGTTTTTAGGCTAATTTTGAAATTCACGAGTTTACATAAGCTTATTATGTCATAATAAGCTTATGTTAACAAGTTTCAAAATAATCCGAAAACAAAAACAAGCTTACGAAACATAATCGGAAACCACATAAGCTAATAAGCCCAAAAATAAGCTTAAGCAAACTCCCCATGGTCACAAATATCAGTAAAACACTCAACAATCGCTACTTATCTAGGGGGTGTTTGTTTAAGCTTATTTTTTGGCTTATTAGCTTATGTGGTTTCGGATTATGTTTTGTAACCTTATTTTTTCCGGCTTATTTCGAAACTTATAGGCTTATATAAGCTTATTATGTCATAATAAGCTTATATTAACAAGTTTCAAAATAAGCCGAAAAAAATAAGCTTACAAAACATAATCCGAAACCACGTAAGCTAATTAGTCCCAAAAACAAGCTTAAACAAACACCCCTTACAATAATCACAAAAACAACAACTACCTGTCCGTAAGCCAACACAGTCGCGTTATATCCATGAAAAAGCGCATCAACAAGCGGCGCAACACAGTCGTCAAAAATCCTATTACTAGTGGACCCCGTGCTACCGTAAACATAATCAAACGTAAACGAATGCGCACCAATTTGCACCTAATACAGTAATCAAAACATAATTAGTAACTCAAAATTAGGGTTAGGGTTTATAATTTTAATTAATTAACATACCTGTGGTTCACCAGGTGTGACACTGATACAATCGGAGCATCCGACGAGGAGCTCCGGTGTAACTAACGGGCGAATATTGACGGCGACTCGAACCGATTGAGATCCGTTTGGATTGTCCATTTTGAAACCCTAAAAATGAAATTAAACAGTTAAATTAAGTGATTATTATGATAAAATTATAGATCGATTGTGATGAATTTACCGTTAGGGTTTTGAAATGTGTGTGTTTGAAGGTGTGTTTAGTGTGTGTGGATTTGAATTTTTGGTTGGTGGGTGAGTGGTTAAATGAAATGAAATGAAATGAAAATTGTGATAACGGGCGGTTTTGGATTTGAATTTTTGAATGGGGNTCAAATTTACGAGTTTACATAAGCTTATGTTAACAAGTTTCAAAATAAGCCAAAAAAAACGAGCTTACAAAAACATAATCGGAAACCACATAAGCTAATAAGCCCAAAAATAAGCTTAAGCAAACTCCCCATGATCACAAATTATCAGTAAAACACTCAACAATCGCTACTTATCTAGGGGGTGTTTGTTTAAGCTTATTTTTTAGCTTATTAGCTTACGTGGTTTCTGATTAAGTTTTGTAAGCTTATTTTTTCCGGCTTATTTTGAAACTTATAGGCTTATATAAGCTTATTATGTCATAATAAGCTTATATTAACAAGTTTCAAAATAAGCCGAAAAAAAATAAGCTTACAAAACATAATCCGAAACCACGTAAGCTAATTAGTCCCAAAAACAAGCTTAACCAAACACCCCTTATAATAATCACAAAAACAACAACTACCTGTCCGTAAGCCAACACAGTCGCGTTATATCCATGAAAAAGCGCATCAACAAGCGGCGCAACACAATCGTCAAAAATCCTATTACTAGTCGACCCCGTGCTACCGTAAACATAATCGAACGTAAACGAATGCGCGCCAATTTGCACCTAACAGTAATCAAAACATAATTAGTAACTCAAAATTAGGGTTAGGGTTTATAATTTTAATTAATTAACATACCTGTGGTTCACCGGGTGTGACACTGATGCAATCGGAGCATCCGACGAGAAGCTCCGGCGTAACTAACGGGCGAATGTTGACGGCGACTCGAACCGATTGAGATCCGTTTGGATTATCCATTTTTTATCCAGATTTAAACCCTAAAAACGAAACGATTGAATAAAAATAAGATTAAATTGATGAATTAAGACGTTGATGATAGATCGATTGTGATGTGTTTACCGTTAGGGTTTTGAAATGTGTGTGTGTGTTTTTGAAGGTGTGTTTAGTGTGTGTGGATTTGAATTTAGAGAGAGAGGGAGAGTGGTTGGTGAGTGAAATGAAATGAAAATTTTATAAAAAAAAACGGGCGGTTTTGGATTTGAATTTTTGAATGGGGAATGAAAATTTTTTTTGGTCACGTGAGATGCATGTGGAGGTGGTGTTTTCTGAAAAGTTAATAAAATACCTTGTCGTTATCTATTTTGGACGTGGCTTTGATTTACGGATGAAGATCCTCTCAAGTTGAAAAATTAATTTGAGTCAAGTTGGGTGATTGTAAGCCATTGGATTTAATCCAATGGCTCAAATCAATATAACTATTGGATTTAATCCAATGGCTCAAATCAAAATTGATTTTAGCCATTGGATTCCATCGGATTAAATCCAATGGCTTACAATCACCCAACTTGACTCAAATTAATTTTTCAACTTGAGACAATCCTAGTCCTTGATTTACAATGTTACGGAGTTATATGATTTGTAAAAAATTGTGTATTTGTTAAAATTGAATCGTATTTACTTTTGTGTTTCTAATTTTTTTTTTTTTTTTTTTTTTTTTGGATAATTACACAAAAATGTAATGAACTTTGAAAATTTTCTAATGTTAGTTAACGAACTCTCAAAAATACTAATATAACCAACAAAACTTATTAAAACCGTCAATGTTATACAATATGTGCTACTTTTGCAACTGGCAACCGGTGCAACCGGTTACCATTCTAAAGTGCATGCTTAGAGGGGTAAAATGACAAAGTTACCCTCATCTTCTATCTCCACCTCACCATTATTTCAGTTGATACATCCAAACATCCTTAAGCAGCAGTAGCAACAACAGACAAACCCCATATCACCACCACCATCAGTCCGCCACCAAACCCAAATCATCGCCACCATAAGTCTGCCACCAAACACTCACCCCCACGAAATCCAAACAGCAGCTTTTAATTATTCATTTCAGTCTTTCTAGAAGATTCTAAAAGGTTAGAAGATTTCATAGCTAATCAAGAAATCCAAACACCATTAGATGAAAATACGGTACAAAACGATCAAAATATTCAATTTTCGAGTTGTGATATTAAAGATTCGAGTTGTGAATTGTATATTGCGGATGAATTGGAATCATTAATGGTAAATGATGGTGATAGTGAAGCAATTTCAAGTATGGGAAAAAATGAAAGAAAAATTTATGATAGAAGTCATATACATGAGGTGTTTGATGAAATGCCAAAGAATGAAAAACCAAAACAAGAAGGTTCGGTTACATAATATTACAATACATTTACTACCTATCATGATGCACTCATTTGTTCGACTAGAAATTTGGGTTTCGGCGAACGGTGTTTAGTTAGTCTCTTTATGTCGGGGTTACAACCGGAAATCAAGGAGCCTCTTAGAATTTTCAGTAAGAAGGGGAACTCAGATGGTGCGGCAATGGATGTGAATCCTGTTGAAGAATTCTGTACAAAAAATGCAAATGGTGAGGAAACTGAATGTGTGGAGTCAAAGGTTCTCGATGAACTTTGTGAAGAATGGCATGGATCAAACGAAAAGGGAATACGGCTCGTCCATGGTGGCGGGTCGTCCATGGTGGCGGGACAAACAAAGAATGAATATGGGTAAAGTGAGCCTCATGGTTAGCTAGCTAGGGGGTGCTGGTAGTTGGATGTTTAATGTTTGGTTTAAGTTGACCTTCAGCGGTTGTCGCCGGCGAGTGTGAGCGCGTGACGATGGTGGTTTTGGGGTTTTTAAGGGTTGCCGGAGGTGGCGGGACTGGTGGTGGATGGAGATAGTGGTGGCTGGTGGGTGAAGAGAGAGATATATTAGTACTTAATAGTCAAATAGACGATTTTTGTGGTTACACGTGGCCCAGTAAGATTAAACGGTCATATAGCGTAACATTAAAGGTTTCAACAAGTTTTGTTGGTTATATTACTATTTTTAAGAGTTTGTTACCTAACATTAGAAATTTTTCAAAGTTCCTTACCTATCCGTGTAATTTTCCATTTTTTTTTCCAAGTGATTGAATGATTAATAGCCTCCGCCAAAAGCAACCAAAATATTCCTTGGTGAATCGGGCGAAAACTTGAACTACGTACATACATACTTTTAAAAAAAGGTAAAGCCAACAAACATATAAAATCTGATGCTATTGCGGTTACACCTCCCGCTTTGTCAGGTATACTACGAAGAATGGCATGGATCGGTAGGAAATACCATTCCGATACAATATGAGGCGGGGTGGGCATCGGATTAGCAGGTATATAATTGTCGGGATGCCCCAAAATATTAGGAGCATAAAATATAAAAAATGGAATAAAAGATAGCAAAAACTACCCAACCTACTAGATCCTTTATGTTTTTTATCCAATTAAGTAAAAGATACGCTAAGAGCCTCAGGTATCACGACGAGAGGGGTTCGCCATGCCTACGTGGCACCCTCGCCACCCCTCACCGCCACACCATCCTTGCCGTCCTCTCACCGTGCCAACCTTGCCATGCATATGACGAAAAAAACGACAAAAAAACTTATATGTTGGAATGTTATGACAAAACATATAAATTGTTTTAATCGGAAGTGATGGGACTCAAATGAAGATGTTGTGTTGTGTTATAATAGAGGGGTATTTTGAAGTAGTTGTGTTCTGGTGATGTGGCACATCGTGTGACTCAAATGAAGAGCAAAACCTTGTCATGATACCTAATACAGTAATGCTCTAAGAGCATCTTCAATGTAGGGAGCAATACAAAGTTCGATACATTGTCATTTCACCGTCACATCAGCATTTCATTATATGATACAAACTCTTAAAATGGATTGAACTTTACACAGTTTAATGCATTTCCACGTCATCATAAATTTAGTCATTTTTTAATGTTACATTAATATAAAAAAGAGGATAAGTTACATAGAAATTAAAAACACACAAGTTAGTTACACAAAAAATAAAAAAATAAACAATAAATAAATAAAATAAATAAAATAAAATAAAACCCTCAGTTACAATTAGGTGTTGTTTCTTTTTTAACTTAATGGGCCCTCTAGCAAAAGATACAACTCCAGCCATATGTATTGTGATGTTTCTTTTTCATCCTAAATCTTTAATGAGTCTGAGAGTGGAATACCAAAAAAAAATCTCTCCCCAACTAGACACATTAGTGACAACATTATCACACAACTTTGACAAATATACCTTACATTTTAGGCGCCAAATTTTTCCTCCATTTGACAATTTTACACTTTTCTTTTTCCATAATTCACTCTTTCTATAACATAAACACATTATCTTTTTCCATCCTTCGCTATTTCTATAGCCCACTGTCTTTTTTCTCTCATTCACTCTTTCTATAATGCCTTACAATTTCTAAATTTAGGTATGGAAGGTAACTGTAAATCAAAAGGAAACATGAAAGATAATGCTAACTCTTGTAAAACAAAAGGAAACAAAGCTAGTTGGAAACCCATTAGCATAGTCAAAACATTTCTTGAGGCGTGTCTTCACAAGCTTGCTTCCGATGGGAGAGAAGGTGCAGGTTTGAAAGTACTTTCATGGAATAGGGTTGCAAAGGTCCTTAAGGATAACCATAATTTCGAGGTTGACCATAAACAAATGAAAAATCACTATGACTATCTCAAGACCAAGTACACAACATGGTTGTCACTAAGAAACAAGACCGGAAACATCTATGATTAATCCACAAACACATTTATTTTGTCGGAAGAAGATTGGAAGCTAGAAATACTGGTTAGTTTATTTATTTTAAAATCCTTATTTAGTTTGTATATTTAACTATTGTATGATTAAAGTTTCTTTTTTTAGAAAAATAAAAATGCCAAATCACTGAAAACTACGTCATTACCATTTCCGGAACTTTGTGCACCACTTTTCGATGGAACATTGTCCGCTGGTTTTAAAAGTGTCAGACCTAGCTCAAAAGAACCTAGACGAGTTGTTGAGGTACATGTAGTTGCAGATGATGAAGAAATTGAGGTCGTGAATGTTGACTCTCCCACACCTTTATGCTCATCTCGTGATCCTCGCCCTCCGGTTAAAACCAATAAAATAGGTAAACAGTTGCTAGATGGAATTGAAGAAGAAATATTGGGTGTTCTTAAAGTGATTGCTAATAAGATAAATCAACCAACATCGGAATTGCCTCCAAAACCCGAACCACATTCTGTTGAAGATTGTAAGAACAAGTTGAATGGCCTTGAGTGGGATGAAAATACCTATTGTACGAAACCGCACTTGCAATATTTTGTGACCCAAATGATCATTATAGGGAAGGTTGGATGAAATTAAAACCGGAAAGGTGTGTTAACTAGGTTAAAATGATCGGACGTGCTAAAGGGTTCATGTAAAAATTTGAATATGTATCTTATGCATGGTTTTTGTGAAATTTAAGCATGTTTATTGTCTACTCGGATGTTTTATATGATTTGTAGTCATGGAACATGTATTTTGTATATTACAGTATGCTTTTGGGAAATATATGATTATTATGTTATGATGTTTTGAAAAGTTGTTATTTCTTAATATACTTTTTTGTAAAAGATTTATTGAGGCTATAAGTTATCAATGTTGATTAGCTATGGTAGATTTTAGGTTACAAACTTATAGAGCTATTACTTTTGATTGAACATTGGTTTTAGGCAAATGGGTAAAATTGTCATTTGTTGTTTATAAAAGGGTCAATGGTAAGAGAAAAAGAAACAACATTTTCTCTTGTACACTGGTTCTGCACAACCATACTATATCTGGAAGGCCACTTTGTTTGGACAGTGAAAAAAAAATGGAAATACAACTTTACCCAACTAATTATTGGGTTCTCTGACTAGTGCGGTGTTCCCACCAACTTAAGCTTAGATCTAATTCTTTTAAGTCTTAGAGCTTTAGGTGTTATAACACTGTTAACACCAAAAGTGTTGTCAACTCAACGTCATCTCAACATTCTTACTTTTAATACCGACACACTAAAATACCCCCTCACACATAAGACATAACTAGCAGGGTACCCGCACGTTGCAGCGGCGGGTACCCTGTGATTAAAGTTTAAACGCCAACAAAATAACAATGGCGAACTCATTAACCGGAGAAAAACATGATCCCAATCCGAACCAATTCACCCATTTTTACCGATTCTGACGGGTCATCATCCGTTTCGTTTTTGAACGGCTTTTATTTGCTAGCCGAACCAATGGCGACTTCGGGTTCCGGTTGAGCCCGTTGGTCCGGTCCGGTTGAACCCTGGTCCGGTCCGGTTTTCAAAATCATATGTACCATCAATGTAAATTGTATAAAGCTTTGTGTGTTTTATTTGTTTATACAATGTGTATTATAACATGTATTTTTTATTATAGGGGTGCTTTAAAAATAATATTAATTAGTGTTTAATGTTTTATTCTTAATTTTAAGTTTTTTTTATATGTGCGTTTAATTTATTTGTACCAAGTGCTTTATATGTTGCATGTCTTAATTTTAAGACTTTTGATATTTAATGTGTTTAATGTTAGGAAATTAAGTTTAAGAGATATTAAATGTTTCAAAATTGTGATTAATTTACTTGTACATATTGCTTTGTTAGTTGTATTACTTAATTTTAAGATATTTAATGCCATTAGTGTGTTTAATTACCATTTTAAGTTTAATGCCATTAGTGTGTTTAAATTAGTTGTACATATA
>LBNU01024345.1:18208-55338 GCA_014162995.1 Artemisia annua | reverse complement strand
TTTTTTTTTGATTTATTAGTTTTGAATTGAAGTGACTAAAATGCCCCTTAGCCTATTTTAATTTTAAAAGGATAATTATTATACACCGTTGGATGGAAGGGGGATGGATGGTTGAGATCGTCCGGTTAGTTCTTTAGATAAAAGGTGTTTCGTATAGAACTTTTGTCTAATTCTTATAGCACCGCCAGTATTTGATCATCGTATTATAGACTTTTTTAAGACGACTATTTTATTTGATAAAAGGTTGTTACATCCGGTAAGTTTATTACTCTAAAAAACAGTTAAGTATATAAGATGTGAGTGAATCTCACATCTCAGCGCAGTTCATAAGCAGAATACAAATATTCTATTTGTGCATCAAACCTAACCAAATTATAAGAAAAACATATATATACCAATCTTATAAAAAACTACTAAATATACTACTTACTCTTAGTAAACTTACTAATTGTAAATTTAATTTGTAAATTCTAGTACATGTATGTCTGCAATCACTTACCAAATTGTTTTATGTATTACATTATTTTTTTGTGTGTAATATCTTAATCAAAACCAGGATCATCTCGTGCTAATTAGTGGCCCTGTGCAACTAAAAGTAGCCCTATTAACCACAAAAGTTTTAGTATATGTACAAGTAAATATATTATAATCAATGCATAAGTTGTTATAAGTATTCAAATATAGCAATATAATATAGTTATAGCAAAACACCTTCATTTTACAATGATAGCAATACAGCGATAGTACATATAATTATCTGCAATAAAATATTTAATTTCCTCCTAAATAGCTCACTTCTAGCTACGACAGCCTTCCAGCTAAAGTGGTTGTTGTTGAAGTGATAGTTTTAGATCAGTAATTTTTTTAATATAGATAAGTAAAATATGTTAGCAATAGGTTAATATTCATAGGCTGAAGTTAAAAACGAAATATGAGCCTTATATTTTCAATATATGTAACAATAGAATAATATTTAATATTATATATAATAACATAGTGGATAAAATGTGGACCTGCATCAAAGGTGGTCCTATTCCACAGGTTGCACACCCAAAGAACCGGCTTTGAAAACCATCAAATACCTGAAATTAGACACGTACTTTTCAGTAATAAGATAACTATACTTACGTGTTCAGCTGTTTTGCTAAAGTGTCAATTCTTCAAAATAAAGTCCAAACCGGCCTCATCTACAAACCAACTCCATAATATCAAGCCGATATCATGGCTTTACACTTGTCAATCTCTTTATGTAAAGATTATTAAAAGCCTTAAATAATTAGGGTAATGCAGCAGCATCATGTTTGATTATGCAATCTTGCACGTGTACGGTTGTCTTTCATGGGATGCATCTTCAATTTTCCACATACCATGTTTCTAATCTCTATATAACCCCCCCTTAATCCCATCTAATATCTCATCAACTTTCACTTACAAAATCGTTTTAACTAATTACACATTTTGCACTTGTATCTCAAATCAATCTTTTTCACTTAAGAATGGCACAATACGGAGGAGAACAATACAAGAAGCAAGAGGGTCACCACACTGATGACCATGCTCACAACCAACTTCACTCCACCACCGCGGGTCATGATATTGGAGGCACGGGAACCAACGTCCACTCGACGACGACTGGTCAAAATATTGGAGGTACCGGAACCAATATGGGGATGGGAGGTGGTCATGGCTATGAAGAAGGGAAACATGGTGGTGGAACACTCCACCGATCTGGGAGTGGCAGTTCTAGCTCTGTAAGTACTCTAAACTGAAAATGAGCCTAGCGGTACACTAAGTTAGTCTTAACATTGTCTTTCACGTATTTTCTTTCACGTATTATCTTGAGCCAAGACGTGTGTGCTTTAATACAGATTATCAACGTTTTTGCAAGAAAAATATGCAATCTAAACAACCCTTGGTTGAGTGGCGCTTTAAATACACATTTGATATGCGTAGGCAAAAGACGTACATGCATGTTGATAAATTGATATGGACGTTTATAAACTTGAAAATCTTACTTAAGCTATTTTAAGCTAGTCTAAATCTTTGATTGATTATTTGTTGTAGTCGGAAAGCGATGGAGAGGGAGGAAGAAGGAAGAAGAAAGGTGTGGTGGAGAAGATCAAGGAGAAGCTGCCTGGCGGTGATCATGGTAGCGAACAGCACACAACTCCAGCCAGTGCTACCGTAGGTGGTACTGGCAGCTACGGAAATGTAGGAGAGGAAGGACATGAGAAGAAGGGACTCATGGACAAGATTAAGGACAAGTTGCCGGGAGGAGGTCACCAGTAATTTATCAACATATGTGTTTGCTTAAATATGTATGGATGCATCATATCATCGTGTTGTAAGTATGTGTATATGCATCATGAATGATGGCTATGTAATAATCTGCTTTGTCGTTGGTTGTTTGATACGACAAGGATTTCGTTTGTACTTTTTTATGCTTTGGTCTTGATTATTTGTGTTATACGATGAAGTGCATCTCTTTAATTATACATATTTTGTCTATATTCATGCTACTTATAAAATATGAAAATCCATTGTTAATAAAATCAGGAAATATGGTTTAATAATAAATATTATACTACAAATCACAATCCTCTCTGGACTGGAAAAAGAAAAGAGAAAAAGTTTGATGGGTCAGTTTGACTGGATAAGGTGAATGATTAAGCTCACGCTATGGTCTCACTACACCAAAAAAGATCTTTAGGGACGGGAACCATTGGGGATGATAAGATGTTGTCTCTAAAGGTTCAGTGGCCCCCACTATTTTCAACTCTTTCTTTGTCAAATGGTTGACTGCTGGACCCATACTTTCGGGGACAACGTATATTGTCCCTAAAGGCTATGCCATATATTTTAAGTTTTTGGTCGTCCCTAAAAGTGAGCTCATAAATTTTTTGGATTTTAGACGAAAATTAAATACTCATGAAAAATAAAGAAAAAATCCCTACACACTTTTAGGTACAACGTGTGTAGTCCCTAAAAGTGAATTCAATTAAAAAGTAATTTATAATCTGAGTAGGCCTGGGATTCACTAGTTGGCAGATGGCCCTTCTAATTCTAGAATTCTATATAGCTTCTTCTTATGATGTTGTGATAGTATTTTAGCTTCTAAGTTAGGATTTAATTTTTTATCCATTTCATTGTATTTTCTTTGGGCTCCGTCCTCTTTTAATTATCTTATTTAATTGAGGTGGGGCGCCTTGTTTTGTATCTTTTTTGTTTCGGGGTCTCAATATTATGTTGCCTTTCAAAAAAAAAAAAAAAAAGTAATTTATAATTGTTAAAATTAATTTTTAAAAATATATGAATTTACTTATTCAGAAAATTAATATTTTATTAAGGTATAAAATATATCTTTTTAGTTGACGTGTTTGTTAAAATTAATTTAAAATTTATATATATTACTTTATTCACAAAATTAATATTTTATTAAGGTACTAAATGGATTTCTATCTAAAAATGTTTTTAATATTATTTATAATTGTTAAAATAAATTTTAAAAGATATATATACGAAATGTTAAACGGATTATCGGAGAAGATATAGATATACATGTAAGAAAATAAAACTACAATTCACAGATTATCATACACTCATTATAAAGCACATATGGCCTACATAAAGCTTATAAATCAGTATTAAATCTTCTTATCAATTCAAACAAAACAAAACAAGAAACATAAGATACCATTTTATCATCAATCCGTTGCAAAACATAGATGAATAATGTTTCCGTTTATTCACTAGGCCCACAACGGTCATATAAAGAACACAACAAAATGTTTACATGTATTTCACTATTTTTCTAGAACATGCGAAAAAAAAGTACTAGAGTTATACCAACAGCAATACCAACAGTACATTCGCATGCCGACGACGGTGTCGCTGATAATGACAGTTTTGCGGCCAAACTGGGACCCACAAATCCAGGTCTATCAAACCGCCCAATGATCTCACACCATACATTTTGTGAACGTTTTCTTTTTTAATCTGGACAGATACACGTATGGTTGTTCCGGTAGCAACTATTCCGACCACATGTTAGGCATGCCATTATGAAAATGTTTTATTTTTTATAAGGCCGGATTTGAGCATGTGTATAGTACTATTCCGTCACAGAGCTTCTATTTTTTGAGGGGCAAGACAGAAAATACGAAACAAAAAACAATAAAACAATCACAAACATAAAATTGACTTAAGGAGCTACCTCTAAGTCTAACAACACCCTATAGGGGCATCTGGTTTTAAAAAGTCATGAAAATTAAATAATTAGTTTTCATTAATATTAATTTACGCTGTATAATGGGCGGAGCTATGTGAGGACCGGGGAGGGATCCAGCCCCCTAGGTCTAAGCTTGTTAGTGTATTTATTTGCGAATTTATGCGTATTTCCGGAAAAAAATTTATTTCGGCCCTCCCATTTAATGTATTTCCTGAAAAAAAAATTTGTTTCGGCCCTCCCACAGAAATTTTTCTAGCTCCGCCAGAACTTTATTATGTTGCATGGTTAGCATTATTATTCATAGTTACAACCTTCAATTTGTTTTACGTGGTGCATGATTACGAATTAGGATTAAACATGAGAGAATGAGGTTCATTGTTAAGACAACATGCTAATACATGCATTGACTTTTCATAATGATTCTTTAAAACTTTTCCTAACCACCAAAGCTGTACGAGTATTTGCTTTTTGAAAATCCATTGTAAAAGTACTTAAAACAAATCCATATATTACTTTGACAATTTGTTATTCATTTCGCTGTTTGCTTGATCGTGACCCATTCTTTTTAGTTCATTTATAAGTTGAATCTAATGAAAATGTTTAGGTTATATTAGCGAAATTATTACAAGATCTCCAACAATTAACACGCTCCAAGTATGTAAATGAGCCCTATGAGTTTATAACCATGTTAAACAAGTCATGAGTAACCAAAAAGTTACGGCTTAAAAGTTTTATTGGTCAAACATTCATGGTGAATTGGTGACAGGATCAAAAAACATGTGAACTCACTACACCAAAAAAGATCTTTAGGGACAGGAACCATTGGGGATGATAAGATGTTGTCTCTAAAGGTTCAGTGGCCCCCACTATTTTCAACTCTTTCTTTGTCAAATGGTTGACTGCTGGACCCATACTTTCGGGGACAACGTATATTGTCCCTAAAGGCTATGCCATATATTTTAAGTTTTTGGTCGTCCCTAAAAGTGAGCTCATAAATTTTTTGGATTTTAGACGAAAATTAAATACCCATGAAAAATAAAGAAAAAATCCCTACACACTTTTAGGTACAACGTGTGTAGTCCCTAAAAGTGAATTCAATTAAAAAGTAATTTATAATTGTTAAAATTAATTTTTAAAAATATATGAATTTACTTATTCAGAAAATTAATATTTTATTAAGGTATAAAATATATCTTTTTAGTTGACGTGTTTGTTAAAATTAATTTAAAATTTATATATATTACTTTATTCACAAAATTAATATTTTATTAAGGTACTAAATGGATTTCTATCTAAAAATGTTTTTAATATTATTTATAATTGTTAAAATAAATTTTAAAAGATATATATACGAAATGTTAAACGGATTATCGGAGAAGATATAGATATACATGTTATGTTAAGCGGACGAGTCGTATTAATATCGATATACAAGATATGTTAACTGAGTGAGTTAAGATGATATGGATATACATGAAATGTTAAATGGATGATTCGAGACGATATTGACATAATATGTTGAACGGATAAGTCGAGATGATATATAACACATTAAACAACAACAATAACACATTAAATAACAACACCAACACATTAAACAACAACAACAACTGCATATAAAGATTTTCCATAGCTTCTCAACTCATCCGTTTAACATCTCATGTATAATGACATTATCTCGACTCATCCGTTTAACATATCTTGTATAATGATCATATCGATTCTCCGTTTAACATCTCATGTATAAAGATATCATATCGATTCATCCGTAACATCTCCTGTATAATGATATCATCTTTACTCATCTGTTTAACATGTCTTGTATAACGATATAATCTCGACTCGTCCGATTAGCATCTCCTGTATAACGATATAATCTCGACTCGTCCGTTTAATATGTCTTGTTTAACGATATCATCTCGACTCGTCGGTTTAACATCTCATGTATAATGATATCATCTCATGTATAACGATATCTTCTTATGTATAAAGATATTATCTTATGTATAACTATATTATCTCGACTCATCCGTTTAACATATCATGTATAACGATATCATATCGACTTATTCGTTTAACATCTCATGTATAACGATATCATCTCTACTCATCCGTTTAACATCTTCTATATAACGATATCATCTCGACTCGTCAGTTTAACATTTCTTGTATAATGATATCAACTCAATTATTCCGTTTAACATGTCTTGTATAACGATATCATCTCGACTCGTCCGTTTTAACATCTCATGTATAACGATATCACCTTGACTCGTCCGTTTAACATCTCATGTATAAAGATATCATCTTGACTCATCCGTTTGACATGAGTAGTATAACGATATCATTTCGACTCGTCCGTTTAACAACTCATGTATAACGATATAATATTAACTCATTCGTTTAACATACAATGTATAACGATATCATATCGACTCATCCGTTTAACATCTCATGTATAACGATATCATCTCGGCTCATCCGTTTAACGTGAGATGTTAAACGGATAAGTCGAGATGATATTGATATATTAAGTTATGTTAAACGAGTGAGTCAAGATGATAAGAAATGTTAAATGGATAATTTGAGATGATATGGATATACATGAGATGTTAAATGGATAAGTCGACATCAAATGTTAAACTTTGCTTTTTATCTAGAATGGGGTTGGAGGGGTAGAAATCTCCTTGAACTAGCTAGGGATGGAGGTGAGCATGGGGCGATTTGGTGTTTCAGTAACCTGTTCGCTATCCAAATCTTCGGTCACCATTCTTCTTATCACTCTCAACAGCATGTTAGTTATTTGGTGTTTCAGTAACCTGTTCGCTATCCAAATCTTCGTCCACCATTCTTCTTATCACTCTCAACAACATGTTCATTATTTGGTGTTTCAGTAACTTGCTCGCTATCCAAATCAATTCAAGTTCATTTTTTTGTTGCTAACTTCAGCCTCGATATGACTTTCAGGTGCATATTATATATATATACTAAAAGTGAGTACAAATGGTGCAAAAAAAGTTGTTACGGGACAATTATGATCCTAATGTTGCCTCCTATTGGTTGAACAAATATTTAACTTTTTTATAATGGGCCACCAGGAAAAATTGTATTGGTCCCGTACAAATATGCAACTGTTACTATCACTGTAGCAATCACTAATACCCCCGTTACCCTACTGTTACAATAACTGTAGCACGGTGTAATCCTCCTGCGATTACTGTGTGTTTTTCTCTCCACTCAATATATTATTCATCCATTCTCCTTCTCGGCTTCTCCAGAAGCTACCACACTTCATCAGTAACATCAAATTCTAGATCCAACCACAGCCACAAAACACAGACGCAACACAAACCACAACCACAAAACACACACACACAACACAAACACAAAACACGCACACAAAACACAAACACAAAACAAAAAAACACGAAACACAAACACACGCATACCGAGTTTCCCAGAGATCAGAGGTGCCGGAATTCAATGGGTTGCAATCAGGTGGGACTGTATACACTAAATATGTCAAGGACTCATTGTCCTTCGATGTTGTGTCTGGTAATCATATTTTTGGTTGGTTTGTAATCGTGTTTAAGATTTTAGATAATTTACTGTTGTAGAATAGTAACTTATTGGAACCTAATCATGTTTCTAATTTCAGGATATGGTAGGCGAGAAGGGAGAAAATAAACAGGAAGATACACTTCTCAGTGGTGGCTGTAAAAGAGCAGCGTACTACTCAAGTGGTGGAAGGTTTAATTTCAGATTTATTGTTATTTTGTTTTTCCAGTTCACTTAACCTTAGTTTCCAATTTTTCTAAACGTCTATATATTTCTGATTCATTGCAGGTTATCTGCAAGTATTGGACTTTAAAAGTGAACAACTTATATGCAGAGGAAGGCAACTCTAAGCAGGTAAAATATTCAACTCTTAAAAGAATGGTTCATTGTAGGAACCCAGCACTCCTTGATCGTTACGGGCTCCAGGCTGTTAAACCTTTAATTATCTAGGAACAATAACATTGAATAACATGCAGCGGAATAATAAATAAGAACATCAATGTTATCAACAAGGTTTTTCATTATCATCTCTAACATACAAACATCTACAACCCCAATTCTACTTGATCAAGGTAGAACAACCTTGAGGCTGACTAACCAACTAACTCTAACTAAACCCTAGACGTTTATAACCTACGTCTAGGTTACACACACACACCTTTAGTCGACTACATTATGGAAGACTTAATTAATAAAATCCTATACCCTTGATCTCTTTATATAGAGAGATATTAGGGTTTACAAAATACTACGAAGGACTAATAAATAAAACTTCTTTTGCAAGCAAGTCCTTCCCATCTTTTGTAGAATTCCTTCTTGTCACTTTAAGCCCTTCATGTTTCATTCTTCTTGTTTTGTATCATCAAATCAATAATAGACCCAACATTCATTTTTAAGCAATTGGTATGTGGTTCACTTTTACTGTTGTTCATTAGGCCAAATGGGCGAATAAGTTAATGAGTAAAATGGGACATTTTTATTCAGCAAAACAGCTCAAAATTGGTTGGATTAGGCTCACTTGAGAGCATCTTCTTGAATGAGTTTCTTTCTTGCATAAAAAAAACTTTCCCGGTATGCACCCTTGGGCCAACCTTTTGATATTGCTATTCGAAAATGTCTTTACCAGTAAGAGTAAAGCATCTGAATAGAATGCTCGATATTGAATGGTTAATACTCTTTTTTGGTCATTTTACTCTTTTATATTAATAACACCAAGATTACTAGCTGCAAAGTGACCCAAACATGAGACATACCTATCTTTTATTGGTTCATTTATGTTAGTTGATTTTATTTCACGCGTTATAGTTTTGTGACAGTATTCGTTGACATGTCAGGTGGGAATAATGAGGAAGGGGGAGAGGTGTTGGTAGCAGAAGTTGGGCAAAATGTGATGAGGGTTCCATGGAAGAGAAGTAAGAATGACATTGCTATGGCTGTTATTGAGATTAGTCATCATGAGTTGATGAAGAATCGACCACATGAGGATCAGGTTAAAGCGACTGCAATATTTCTGCCATATCTATCAGGTAATACCGATTTATCCATCTAGACGTCAAGGTGTTAACCTCAGTCATACCTGTTTTTATGTATATATAACCGAGTTGGTGAGAATCTGATTAATTTGGGGATTTAGGGGGTGTTTGGATGTGCCTTTGTAACAAAACATGTTGAATAAAACTGTTTTTAGATGTGGTATTGTAGTTTAAAATTTAGGAGTGTATTTGAAAACACTCTTATTATATATACAGTATATATTAAGTACCGGCCCATTGACTAACAAGGATTTTTTATTCATTTATGCATATAAACTGTAAAGAATGATACTAGATTCATGCAAACTTATATTAGATATAAAATATTGTTAATAGGTTGTTGACTCTTATGATTTATGTTTGGTTCCAAATGAGATTCATTTCGATTATAAAGCATTCAACAATAAGAGCGGTTATGTACTAGGAAGCATGAATAACAAAGACAATGCCATCGAGGAAGATGAGGTAATGGGTATTGGGATTCAAACGGTGATGTTGCAGCAGCAAAAGCGACACCAAAAAAGCCGAACAAGAGTGTGCCAAAACAATGAGTTCGAATTAGATCTGAGTAACAAACTATATGTAAAAGAAAGTCACTATTATTTTTGGCTCATACTAGCATGGTTTTGGTTTTGTAACTTTCATATCGTCCTTATGTTATTGATTTGTTAGGTAACTTAAATACACAGAACACACGGCACTCCCATGTGTTTCTAATTTCCTTTCTTGAGTTGTTGGTTCAATCATTCACTTCTACACGGTCAATGGTTACATGGATAATTTGTAGCAACAACAAGCGATAAACAAGAAAACAAAAAAGTTAACACTATCGACAAGGCAATCCCGCGGCAACGCGCGGGTTACCACACTCGTTGTATCTAAAGAAGTAAACAGTAACAAGATAGTTTAATATTATAATCATCATTTGGTTGATAGTCAATTAAAACATACTAATATCGTTTTTTATTACTTAACAACAACGTCAACAACAAAGCATCTCGTTATTTATTCACTCAAATGAACATAATAACTTGCAATACAAAATGATGACATAAGAATGAAATGAGATAGTAGGCCACATATTAGAAACACCATCTTTGTCTACATGATCTGCAACCACTGCTCAGATGTTAAGTGTTTTGAGCGACAAATGGCATCTGAATGCTCTAAGCCACAATACTAACCAGACAAAGATTATAAATTATTTTCAGTCACTAAAGATTTATTCAATTATTTATTAACGATTCAATATTATTTTGTTTCACTCCAGTTTTTTCAATTTCCTTTGGCTATTTTGTATTACGCCCTCACAATACATAATATTCATTATAATAAAAAAAATTATATTTCACATATCAATTTTGTGCTCAAATGTATGTTTACATCAGCTATAGACCACATTATCATATTAAGAAATGAAACAATTATAGAATCAAAGCGAAAGATTAAAGTAGTGGTGGAAGAACTCGGATCAGACTAGGGAGTTGCTTCAGGTGGCAACCGTACAAAACTATCAAGTAGTAAGCTTGAGAATCTAATCGATAATTTTATATTATTTAAATCATTTTTAAATAATTTAAATCATTTTTAAATAACTTGTAATTCATTTAAATATTTTTAATTAATTTAAATCAATTTTAAATTTTGTTCAATTAATTTAAATCATTTTTAAATAACTTGTAATTCATTTAAATATTTTTATTTAATTTAAATGAATTTTAAATTTTTTTAATTAATTTAAATTATTTTTACTTAAATGAAATTATTTATTTTAAATCATTTATAATTTAGATACATTTATCTTTTAAGAAATAGAAGCCACGTCCCCCAATAGCAAAAAAAAAAAAAAAAAAAAAAAAAAAAAAAAAAAAAAAAAAAAAAAAAACCATTTTCCCTCCACCACGTTCACTTTACCCGCCAATGACTTTGACTGGGACGACGGTGTTGACTCTAAATGTATGTTATTGTTGTCCCCAAAAGTGACCAACATAATTTAAATTTTGCTAACACTTTCTCATTCATTCATTAACACCAACCACGTACTGCACCTCCTCTCTCGTTTTTCACTCCAAAAAAAACTGCAAAAACTACCACCACACACGAAATTAACACAAAAAACTCATCTCATTCATGCATTCATTCATCTCATTCGTTTGACTGTGCCTTTTTTTTTGGTTTAATCTTCATCCGAAACAGATTTATAAGGTAAATTGTTTATGTTATAATTTTTTAATTTTGTTTTGTTTTGCTTAATGTGTTTTGTTTTGTTTAACCACAGCCACCACCTGTCGTACCACCACTGCCATCCCAAAACCACATTTAGTTTAAAGGTTTGTTTATGGTTTAATTATTTAATTTCACTTTGTTTATTTAGTTATTTTTATATTTGTGTTTTGATTTTGGTAGTACCGCATCCGCTTACTGTCTCGCCTGACCTCCGCCTGCCGACCACCATAGCCGGAGCATCTCTTTAGTTTAAAGGTATGTGTTTTTTTAGTTTTGATTTGTTTAGTTTAGTTTAATTTATTTAATTTTTGTTTTAATTTGTTTTGGATAATTTTGGTTTATAATTTGTTTGGTTAGCATCACCGCCGACCATCGCTGCCAGGACTACTCTCTTTCTCTATTTCTCTTATCTCTATGTCTCTTTCATAAGGTATGTGATTTGGGGATTTTGTTTAATTATATTAGAAATAAATTTTTGTTATTTAGTTTGTATTTGTATGTGCTTATGTGATTTAGTTTTACTAGGTATAATACTCGTGCATTTTAGAATGACCTGATAGTTAGAATGTCATTAAGCATCACATAGTGAAAATGACCTGATATACCTTGCAACACGGATTCTTTAGAATGACCTGTTAGACAGAAGATCCGTTAAGCGTCAAATTTAAAAGGCCTACAGGTTGCATTTTAACCGATCTTTATACATTTGGGTCGATTTGGGATATATATTACTGTATCTTTTTAGCGATTCAGATGGTCAAGTTAGAAATAGTTAAAAGAAAAGTAAACAATGAGTCGAGTGCGCTGTAACTAATCGTATGCTTAAAGCTTTAATGTTGGTCATTGGTCTTGTATTTGTGTGTTGGTTACATTAGGATAGTGACCTGCAGGTTATTTTATGTTTGTAGTTGATTCATCACTTTGTTGGTTACAAGGCTAGAGTGAATTACAAATCAAAATAAAAAAACGTAGCTTTCCTATTTGCCAAGAATATGGGTTAGAGTAGTCTACAAAATTAATAACAGTTGTAATTTGCAAACAATATGTGTTACAACTTACAGTAATATTTGCAAAGAATGTAGTCTACAAACAATGCAATATCATAAGTAATCTAAAAAAACCAACTAACAGTAAGATATATCTTTATATATATGTTTAATTTATTTATTATGTGTTACATGTAGTCTACAATATATGGTATCAATATTAGCTGACTTTTGTTTTCCAATGACAGATTCAGAAGCTTAAAATTGGCATTGAAACGTGAGTTAAAACAAGCATTTCATTAGTTAACTCATTATCTAAAATGATGCTATTACTAATAGGGCAACATTTCCAATACATTTTTTTAATAACGATTAATAGGGCAAGGGAATTGCTTGAGCTGAACCACCAGATATTGATGGCCAGTGAGAGAAACTTTGCCACCCTTGCTGCTATACCAGCTTTTGTTTTCTCCCTCGGCGGGCTCATGATATCATGCGCATTGGTCAAACTGGTAGGTTCAGTTTACATCTTTCAGCTTGCTAGTGTGACTGAACAATGGTGATATGTCAAATTTTTTAAATTTGGCATTGATTCTTAAACGCAAGCACTTGGGTCCATTTTTATCAATGAAAGTAGTTTTAATGCTCACTTCTGGATTCTAGTTTAACCACTTTATTTTGAGTTTGTGAACAGTGAAAACTGATTTTGATTTCCATGGGATTACTGGGTTCACCAAGCTCTTGTTCCTTCAAAGGCTAAAATTTCACTCTTCGCTAATTTTAGTCACATTAAAGAGAATGTAGTCTACAAATACAAGGGTACGTTTGCTTCTGCTTATATTTCAGCCCAAAAGGGGCGTTTGCTTTTGCTTATTTTTCAGCCCAAAAGGGGCGTTTGCTTCTGCTTATTTTTCAGGCCAAAGGGGCGTTTGATTCTGCTTATATTTTCAGCCCAGAATTGTACATGTTGATGATGATGATGATGATGATGGTCGTGATGGTAATAGTGAGCATGATGATGTTGGTGATGATGGTAGTATTGAGTATGATGATGCTGGTGATGACGAGTAGTGACGTTAGGGATTATTAGTATTTGTATGGATATCCTTATGTTATTTACTTATTTGCATTATCGTATTAGTATATTAGCGAAATTGTACTTATAAACGCATACTATGACATGCTTTTGGTTGGTTTTGAATGAGGAATGAATGAAAGCATTTTGTATTATTGATTTGGGTGATTTACAAGTTTGGTTTTGGTAGATTTTTTCCGGAAAAAAATCTGAATTTGCAGCAGTGCTGCTGCTGTTTTGTTTCTGCACAACCACTTTTAGGGACACAAAAGCCGTAACTAAAGGGGATCTCTTGTCGTCTCTAATAGTCACCCACCCAAAAGCAACCAGTTTCCTCCTGAACATATTTTTAGAGGCGCCATTTGGTTGTCTCCAAAAGTGGTTCCCTTTTTTTCAAAAAAGAAATTTGTAATTACTGAATTTGCTTAATAAATAAATATTTAAAATAATAAAATATGGCAATATAGCTTTAGAGACAACAACCGTCGTCCCCCAAAGATGCGGGCCCCACTTCAGTCAAGTTTCTGGTTGAAAATTTGCGGGTCCCACAGGCTGTCCCCCAAAGTTAAATTTGCTCGTCCCTAAAACTTTTGGGCACGAGCCTTAGGAGACAACCCTTTTTGGCACAACCTGTCGTGACAAAAAGGTTTGGGGACAACAAAATGACACTTTTGGGAACGACATGCTCTGTCTCGAAAAGTCTCAAATGGTGTAGTGTCTTGCGTGGATAAAATGGGCGTAACGTAACATAAATGTATAACACAAACATTCCCGTGCCGTCCGGACTGAATTTACAAGGAAAATGCACCAACAAAACATAAATAATAATGCATGACAAAACCAAAGTTCAGTGAGAAAGAAAGCTAAAATCAAATCATGCATTTTTTGTTACACATATCACCTGGCACCTAGTAATCACCTAAAGTCTTGTGCTTGAAGTACGAACATGATAATATAAATCTCACATGCCGTAATACTGATTAGTGGCTTGGATCCAAGATAACTAATTACAATAATAATGGTTATAGAAACTAGCTATAATTTAACTCAAAAGACGAACCAGGTATTTATGTAAATCTTTTATGCAAAAGGGTGATGTATATATAGTAACACACTTAGACCAAAAGTGAAAGTATTTCTTTAAAAAAGAAGATATAAGATCATTTGAGGACCAAATATTTTTTACATACCAAGGGACTAATCTCCACCATTCATCTCCCTTCCATCTTTATTTGATCTAATGGATGAGATTAATCCCAACAATTTAAAAAACCCACTTTCATCCTCTTTTTTCAAATATTAATATCTTTCAAACCGTTAATCGTTAATCGAAAAAAAATATACCGTTACGACGAGCATTTAATTATCTTTCTATAGATATGCATTGTGATATACTTTCGACAAAAAATTTTTTTTTGTTTTTTTCACGTTTTTTTTCGTGGCCGAAAAAATCACATATGATATATCATATATGATATTACATATCATATATGATATATCATATATGATATGTAATATCATATATGATATATCACATATGATATTTTTCGGCCACGAAAAAAAACGTGAAAAAAACGAAAAAAATTTTTTTGTCGAAAGTATATCACAATGCATATCTATAGAAAGATAATTAAATGCTCATCGCGATAGTATAATTATTTTCGCTTAACGATTAACGGTTTAAGAGATAATTAAATTATAAAAAATGGGTAAAATATTAAATGCTTTTAATCTCAACCATTGATTTCTTTTTAGATGAATGGTGGGGATGAGTCCCTTGGTATGTGAGGAATGTTTGGTTTTTTAAATAACTCAATGTTATACCCTATAATTAAACTTCATATTTATGTTTTCATAGTTGCATGTTAATCATCTACTTACATAAAGGAGAAATTAGGTCTTGTTGTAAAGTTCATGAATGATTGATACATAAATTGTAGGATGTTAATTTGTATGCAAATTAGTAGCATTTTTAAAGATTTAAAGAAACTAGTTGTAGGTTTGGAACAATTTTATGAAAAGAACACAATTTTTGGTATGATACGCTTTGCTATCTTTGCCTCTTAGATCTAGATCCTTTTCAATCTTGTTATGTATAGTATTACGGGTTCAAAATTCTAGTATAAATATTTTATTTTTATTATTTTTGAAATGAGGAAATTCTTATTACTTAACATGCGAATTATCTTTTGTGAAATTGGCTGCAAAAACACATACTTTCATGCACATTACACAATACACATCATCAATCCTTGATCTTTTCAACCTACGTATAATTAAAATTATAAAGTTTTTTATCAAACAAATTATACTAATAAACATATTTATTTTATCTTCTTTAATTTTATGTCTATGTTGTTATGCTTTGTTAAAGTTATCCTACTGTTTTTCCGTAATATATCATAATATATGTAGTGGAACATTAAAAAAAAGTCACGAAATATTAATTTTTTTCTTCTTACAAGATTTTTATCTTTCCTACTTAGCATATCCACTTAAAGAAACTCCTTTTTTTTTTTTTTTTTTTTTTTTTTTTTTTTTTTTTTTTTTTTTTTTTTTTTTTTTTTTTTTTTTTTTTTTTTTTTTTTTTTTTTTTTTTTTTTTTTTTTTTTTTGGCTATGTTATAACACAATTTCTTCTTCTTTATTAATTAATTAATATTTTCTCACTCCTCATTTTACTTATTCGAATTTATTGTGAAATTATTACGAATTTTCATTACATTTTTTTTAAATTCTTTTATGTCTTTTATTAAACAATTACACACTTTATAAAATAAATAAAAAGTAATGAAAGAAATTACTAAACAATTTATATCAAAAAAATTAAAATCTGATCATCTTTCATTTGAGATCAATTTTGCTATATATAAATTTTGAAAGAAAAAAAGGAAAGTCAATTCTTAATATTATGGTTTATAAAAATACTTTTGTAATAAATTTCAATTGCGATATATACGAAACCAAAAGCATGAAACAAGAATTAAAATAGGTAGACAATTGTGTAAAAGTGTCTAACAATTGTGTTGTATGCGATGAGGGAGTATTTTGGGCCAAAAAGAAAAAACCCATATATTTGACAATGTGACACAATGTTAGATTAAGTTGAAAATAAGTGACATATTTTTTCAATATATGTTACCAGCAACTAGCTCGTTCAAAACTGATATATTTTTCAAAATTTTCGATCTGAGTACATTACGTTATCAATCGGGTTTGTATTAATATTATTCTTTTTAGTAAAAACAAACCTGAGTAAGAAATTAAATTCTTTTCTCATTGGTTGATAGTTCATGGTTTTGGAAACATAAATTTGTTTTTGGATTTTGGATCTCAAACTAGTTGCATTATCCCATTACAATCTTTTTAGTTTTTTCTTCTAGCGTTCTGCTAAAGTATGTAACAAGTATATCATTCCTCAACCTTACAAAATGTCCGCAGTTACCATTTGTTTGTATTATACTATCCTAGTTTTTACAAGATTAAGGGTGTGTTTGTTTCATTAAGATGTTTTAGGTCTGAATCTGACTACCCATCTTACCAGTAAGAAGTGGCTAGAAAGTCTAAATCTGAATGAAATAATGTTGTTTGTTTTTTTATAATTGTCCGAATGATTTTAAGTGCTCTTTTTTTGCAATTTATTTAAGTAACTTATGTAAATATGAAACAAGACTTTTTATTCGAGGTGACAATCACAACCCATTTAAAGAAAAATGGGTTGCTATGGATCAAAAATAACAACTTATGGGTTGGATTGGGTTACCCCTTTGGCAAAGAAATGGGTCAACAATTAGACTTATGTGAATCAACAAATGGGTCGAATGAGTCAACAAATGGGTCGAACGGGTCACTTAAGGGTCGGATGATAACTCAACCACCACTACGCGTCTTTTTTTTAAGTTTTTATAAGTTTTGGTCCGTTTTTATGATTTCGTCCGATTTTTAATGTTTTTGTCAGTTTTTTACGTTTCCATTCGTTTTTTCACGCTTTAATCCGTTTTTTCACGTTTTCGTCAGATTTTTTACGTTTTCGTTAGATTTTTTATGTTTTCATCCGTTTTTTTACGTTTTCGTCCATTTTTTAGTTTTCGCCAGTTTTTTACGTTTTCACACCGTTTTTTACGTTTTCGTTCGTTTTTTCACGTTTTCGTCCATTTTTCACGTTTTTGTCCGATTTTTCACGTTTTCATCCGATTTTTTACGTTTTCGTCCGTTTTTTTATGTTTTCGTCTGTTTTTTTACGTTTTCGTCCGATTTTTTACGTTTTCATAAGATTTTTTCTGTTTTTGTCAGTTTTTTCACGTTTTCGTCTGTTTTTTCACGTTTTCGATCGTTTTTTCCCGTCTTCATCCGCTTTTTTACGTTTTCATCAAATTTTTTTATGTTTTCGTATGTTTGTTTACGTTTTCGTCTGGTTTTTCAAATTTTCGCCAAATTTTTTTACGTTTTCCTCAAATTTTTTACGTTTTCGTCCGTTTTTTCACGTTTTCGTCAGTTTTTTTACGTTTTCGTCAGTTTTTTTACGTTTTCGTCCGATTTTTTTTAGTTTTTGTCGGTTTTTTACGTTTTCGTCCGCTTTTTACGTTTTCGTCCATTTTTTACGTCTTCGTAAATTTTTTTATGTTTTCGTCTGTTTTTTTACGTTTTCATCAGTTTTTTTATGTTTTCATCTGATTTTTCACGTTTTCATCTATTTTTTTTACGTTTTCGTCAGATTTTTTTTATTTTTTTCATCCGAAAACGTAAAAAATCTGACAAAAACGTGAAAAAATAGAAGAAAACGTATCAAATCTGATGAAAATGTAAAAAATCTGAAAAAAAACGTGAAAAATAGACGAAAATGTGAAAAACCAGACGGAAACATAAAAAAACTGTCGAAAACGTAAAGAAAGGACGAAAACGTAAAAAAACAGACGAAAACGTAAAAAACAGACGAAAACGTAAAAAACAGACGAAAACGTAAAAAACAAGTACAAAAACGTAAAAATTGGACGAAAACGTGAAGAATTTGACGAAAACGTGAAAAAACGGACGAAAACGTGAAAAAATGGACGAAAACGTAAAAAAATCAGACGAAAACGTGAAAAATCGGACGAAAACGTAAAAAATCGGACGAAAACGTGAAAAATCGGATGAAAACGTGAAAAATGGACGAAAACGTGACAAACCGAAAGAAAACGTGAAAAACCGAATGAAAACGTAAAAAAACTGACGAAAACGTAAAAAGACGGACGAAAACGTATTAAATCGGACGAAAACACTATAATTTAGTGGGTCGACCCGACCCAAACTATCTGACCCATGACCTGTTAGACCCATTTTTAAAACATGACCCATTTGACCCATGACCCATTTAACCCATAACCCATTTGACTAATGACCCAAATATATTATATTAATACGAGTCTTCAATCTCTCTTATCGAGTAAGAGGCAGTAAGACAAGTCCCCCACCTCTTACTGAGTAAGATGTTATATGTCTAACTGGGTCTGACTCAAAAGAAAAAAACAAACAAGCAAAACGCCTGCCTCTTTCTGATAAGAGTAAATGGAAGTAAGAGGGCTAGTAAGACATTTTTTTAAAAAACAAACACATCCTAATTTTCTTTTTTGATGTATAGGACAATCTTAAACAAAATCATCAAATACGTTAAACACTTTACTCATGTTTCAACTTTTGAAACAGTGTCAACTTCATACAAATTACCAAACCGACCTTATCGACAAACCAACTTCATAATATCGGACCGACATATGGCTTTACACTTGTCGATCTTCTAATGGCAAATTGTTGGAAGCCTTTAATAGGATAATGTGGTATGTGATTATACGATCTCTTACGTGTACGGTGGTCTTTCATGCCATGCATCTTCAATTTTCCACGTATACATATTATCAATTCTCATTTCATCTCTATATAAACCCCTGTTAATCCTATCCAATCTCATCAACTTTCACAAACAAAATCCTTTTAACTACTTATACATTTAGCTTCAATTGTATATCAAACCAATCCTTTTCATTTCAAAAAATGGCACAATACGGAGGAGAACAGTACACGAAGCAAGAGGGTCACCAAACTGATGAGCATGCTCAAAACCAACTTCACTCCACCACTGCTGGTCAAGGTATTGGAGGTACTGGAACCACCGACGTCCACTCGACGATGACAGGTCAAGATGCTGGAGGTCTGGGAACTAACGTCCACTCCACGACGACTGGTCAAAATATTGGAGGTACTGGAACCAATACGGAGATGGGAGGTGGTCGTGGTTATGAAGAAGGGAAACAAGGTGTGGTGGAGAAGATCAAGGAGAAGCTGCCTGGCGGTGATCATGGTGCGGATGAAAAAAAAGCGGATGAGCACACGCCTTATGCCACTAACACTGTAGGCGATGGATATGGAAATGCAGGAGAGGAAGGACATGAGAAGAAGGGACTCATGGACAAGATTAAGGACAAGTTACCAGGAGGGGGTAACAAGTAAATCCATGTGTTTGTTTAAGTCGCATATATACACATACACATGTATAAGGCATATATAGATCATAGATCGATGTGTCATCGTGTATGTATGTATATATGCATCATGTATGATGCTATGATAATAATCTGCTTTGCGATTGGGTGTGTATTATGGCGAAGCAGAGTTTGAGACGTACTCTTGTATGTTTGGTTTTGATTTCTGTTATATGATGAAGTGCGTCTCTTTATGCATATAAGTCAGGTGTTGCTCTTTTATTTACTAGCAAAAGAAAGCCAAAAAAATCGTTCATCTTTTGTTACACATTATACATGCACTGAATCACGCTTGCTAGTACTCATCCTATAGTCTTGTGCTTGAAGTTCAAACATGAGACATAGTATAAATCTCACTTGCCGGAATACTGATTAGTGGCTTTGTTTAGGATACAAGAGAAAAGTCTACTTTTCTAAATATTGGTTATAGTAGAAATTTTAAAATTGTTACTCATAAAGACCTAAAAGGTGAGATATAGTGACACCAAAAATGAACTATTCGGTTTAAACAAGATTTTAGTTTTTCCCATTGCGACGGGATTAAGACAAATTTGTACGATAATAACGTAAACTATAGAAATTTAGTATGGATTTGAAATCTTATTTAGTAACGAATATAATTTGATGTGTTTAATTCATAAGCTTGGTACGTCTCTCTTATGATTGTTTAGGTTTGAAGTACATTTGATGCATTTGTTTTGCTTTTTATTTGGCTGAAGTGAGAGATTTCACCCTCATCCTATATACTTAAACGCTATTCTTTTTTATTTTATTATTATTATTTTTTTTGAAATAATATATTTTACCAGAGGCACGTTACCCCTTTACCCCAAAAAAAATAATTTGTATAAATATATAATATAGTGTCAAAGGGTGTATAAGAGCTTTTGCAATTGTTCAAGCTATTGATGACTTGATGCATTTATGGCCATAAATGCTAGAGTTGTGCATTTATGATAATCCTTACAAGTACAAAGCTTTTGCCTTCAAAGACTTGGGTGGTGCCAAATTTTTCTTTCAAAGTTTTATAAAAAGTCTTTCATGCAATGCTAAAAAGCTTTTGAAAAGCTTTTTCAAATAGTAAAAAGCTTTTCCTCAAACCAACCATTGCATATGCTTTAAGCATCCAAAATGGTTAAACACAAATGACTTTTTGCTTTTAATGCAATCAATGCATATAACATTTAATACATATCACTTTGAAGAGAGACTTGAAGTATACCAAGTCTTTCTAAAAAGCTTTTCAAAAAGCTTTTCATGCAATGGAAAAAAAACCTTTCAAAAGACTTATTTAAATAGTAAAAAGCTATTTTTGTTTTTGTCATTGTTGATGCTCTAAGTAGACACTTAAAAGTGAAACTTGAAGTGAATAGTAATGAATAGTCTTTTACTTGAGAGTTAATATTAAGGGAAGATGTTTGTTTAAGTAGCTGGTACATCTTCCGTTAAGTATTAGGGTCCGTTTGGTATAAGGTATGTATTCACTGTAGGCATGAGTTTTTAAATTAGGTGGTTCAGGATTGAGTATTATTACATGAAAAGTAATGTTCGATTGGTCATAGAAGGTTTTTTGCTTTAATCTCAAGTGTATGTCAAATGTGGAACCATGCCATTACAAATTTACAAATATACAAATAAACCAAAAGATGCCTTAAATCCGAAGACACCAGCCAATTCAAGCTCACTTCACATTTACAACAAACATTCTTTTTAACACAATTTTACAACAAACATATATGTTGCCACTTGCCAGCAAAGACTTAACAGACCAACCTTATCTAAAAAGTAAATTTGTAATACATGCATGTACGTCTACAATCACTTACCAAATTGTTTATTACATTATTCTTTTGTGTAATATCTTAAACAAAACCACCAAAAACCTAAAATTAGACACGTACTTTTCAGTAATAACAACATAAATATACTTACGTGGTCAGCTTTTTTTGATAAAGTGTCAATTCTTCAAACTAATGTCCAAACCGGCCATATCTATAAACCAACTCCATAATATCAAGCCGACATGGCTTAACACTTGTCAATCTCTTTATGTAAAGATTAATAGAAGCCTTTAAGAGCATAAGGTATATGAATCTTAAGTTAAGTCATAACTCAGCGCCGCATCAGCTTTAACATTTCAACCTTAACACACAATATATANTATATAAATATATATATATATATATATATATATATATATATATTATCATAACTCAACCGTAATATCACATTTTGGGCCTCACTTTTATTTTAAAAATTATAAATTACAATTTAAACCCTTTAACTTAACTTAACTTGGTGGGCGGTGTAGTAACTCAGTCTTAACTGAACCTTAACGCTACGTTACCATAGTAACGTAGCAGGCAACGCGTTAACTTAACTTGGTTGGACGGTGTGGTAACTCAGCCTTAACGCATGCCAAGTTAAGCCATAACAACGAAACATAAATGCATAACACACGGATTGAATTTACAAGGAAAATGCACCAACAAAACTAAAGTACAGTCGAGAGAGAAAGAGTTCAGTCGAGAAAGAAATGTGGAAAACTAGAAGGGGGTTGAATAGTTTTACGTCTTTTTATTTTATAAAAACTTAGTTTTTTTAAAACTTCGACTCTAGTTTTATGTGAGATCAATACTTGCACACTTATATCTACGAAAGTAAATGATGACAATATAAACAAGTAAGTAAAGAGATAGAGATGGAAAGATCGCACCACAAGACAAAGGATTTATAGTGGTTCGGCTACGAAGCTCCTCGATCTTCGCCCTACTCCACTCCCCGAGCACCTAACTCGAGAGTTTTCTTCACTATGTCAACAAGCTCCCTTATGGCGGAGAAACCTTACACACCTTTGCTTACACCGTTTAACGACACTAAGCAAAATGTCGAGTTCTAATTGTAGCTAGAACCAATCTCACAACTCTTCACAACTTCTACACAACTAGTGCACACCACAACTACTACACTACTTCTCACAACTTCACTACTTCTTCTTCACAACACTACTTCTTCTCAACACTACTTCTTCTTCACTACTTCACTTCACTACTATCACTCTTAAATCTACTTATTATAAACACTCTACACCTATACAAATAATTTACACAACTACAAAACTATATTCACAAATCTACAATACTTCTTAACTAGATGTTGAAGGAGTATTCTTCTCTTGCACTTTGAATGGTGAGGGATTGAATCAATTAAAACAAAGACTTGTAATCTTATAATCAAAGGATTTAGAAAGGTGTTTGGAAAGGATTGGGACTGAAAATTTTCATGCAAAAGGTCAGCTAAAATAGCAGAAATGAGCCAGTATTTATAGGCAAAAGATTCTGACCACAGGAGCGTGCCGGCCCCCTTAAAATTAAGGGGGCCGCCCTCCTGTAACGGCCAGATTTTTTGTCCTTTTTTGGTGAAAGTTTATTTGGTGAAAAACTAACTGATTTTGGTTAAAAATTTGAATTCATATATTTGTTATGAATTAAACATTTTCCTTTAATTACTAAAATTGTTTTTCAAAAATATATGAGATGTTTATAACATTTTATAAACTTTGTAGTGTTTAAATAAAATTCCTTTGATCATAAAATGTATTTGTTTATTCAAACCTTAAGTGATATTGTTGGATGGAATGATATTTGTAACTAAATACTTGTTTACGTAATAATTTTTCGTTTATTGTTCTTACATTTTGTGATCATCAAAATGTAGGGATATCGAAAAATATTAATAACGTTTTTATGCATTATTTATATCAACAATCTCCCCCTTTTTGATGATTACAAAATCTAAACTCATTAAATCAAAAATTAAGATATATACAAGTATTTAGTGAGTTTATATCATTTCTCCCCCTTTTTGTTAGCATCAAAAAGGTTATCCCGACGAAAGTAGAACTCCCCCTTGACGTATACTCCCCCTCATTTTAAGGTCATAAGAGAAAGCGAGATATGGAATGCTTACAAAAATATTTAGAACACAAGCAATATATATATATGATGCATGGAGCAAATATGTTACAAGAAAAATAATAGGAATGCATGAAAATAATAAAACACAAGAAGCATTCATTAATAGAATAATTCAAATAGATTATGTTGAATACATAATCATTGGTACATATATATATATATATATATATATATATATATATATATATATATATATATATATAGGGCTGTAAACGAACCGGACGAACACGAACGGAGCCTTGTTCATGTTCGTTCATTTAATTTTAACCGGACAAATAAATGGACACGGACGCTTAAACGGACGAATTTTCTTGTTCATGTTCGTTTATTAAGAAAATGAGTTGTTCATGTTCGTTTATGTTCGTTCATTAAGAAACTAAACGAACGCTAAACGAACATAAATGATCGAACATAAATGAAAATAGACAAACAAAATAAACTTTGTTGAATTCTTCACAATATATTGTTTTATAAGTGTTGTTTTGTTTAAACAAACCACTTTTTAAAATTATAAAATTAAAAGATTTGATATATGAACATAAATAGATAAATAAACACAAACGAACGTTAACGAACGCATAATCGGACGTTCACGAACATAAATGAACGGACGAGACTTTTGTTCATGTTCGTTCATTTAACTAAACGAACGTAAAATATTGTTCATGTTCGTCCATTTAATAAACGAACGAACATAAACGAACTTTTTACCGAACGGTTCATGAAATGTTCATTGAACGTTCAGTTCATTTACAGCCCTATATATATATGCTTTTCTACCAAACTACACTAAATAATACTAAGTTGCCAACTCGAGGTCTCTTAGACTTGCTTGGGACATAGAAGGTTTGTGGTGATTTTATTTGGAGATGGGAAGCATGGTGATTGGATTTAGTGGTTTGATGGTGTAGAGTATGGAGTGTTAAGTGGTGGTGAGTTTGGAATGGAAGTGTTTGCTTGAGGGTTGGAGTGTTGTGTTAGTGGTGATGTTGGAGAAGACCTAGTAAGTAGATGCTCAATCCAAGTGAGATGTTCATTGAGTGCAAGAGTTTGTTTTTGGAGAAAGATGCAACAAGGACTATTGTTAACATGATTCTCAAATTGGATCAAGTTGTTGGATGGTGAGGAGTGGGTGGAGGAAGGTTGTTGATCCAAATTGCGTTGAGCAAGGTGTAAAGCAAGGAGAGCACTAAGCTCATGAGCTTCTTTGAGCTCTTCAACGAACTTCTTATGTTCGGAGGAAGGTGATGATGGTGGATTTGGATTGTGATTAGGGATTGAGGTTTGATCATGGAACATAGGATTCATGTTTGGATGAGAGTGATGGTTGTTGTTTTGAGATTGAGTATGATCCTCAAAAGGGTCATTTGGTAGAAATGAGTGAGATGAATGTGGAATTTTATTATTAAGTGTGATTGTGAGGTTGTCTTGTTGATGTAAAAGAGTGGTTTCATTTGGGTAAGTTTGAGGCTTGGGTGTTTGTTGGTTAGAGACAACATCATTTATTGAGGTGGATTTTTGACACGTATCAAGCTTTCTTCTCCAAACGGGTTTGATGGAGATCTTTGCAACCCTTGAAGGCTTGGATCTTGGGTGATTGGGAGATGACATGATGAGTTGAGTAATGATTTGTAATGAAGAGGGGTATTTATAGTGTGATGATTATGTGTTTATGGAAGGATAATGTGTGTTGGATTGGCTAGACAAAATGTGTTTGTGTATTTAGGGAAGTGGAGAATCAAAGTAGGGTGAAATGGCTAAAAAGCATAAAGCAAATAGTGAACCTCGTCCATCAGGTGGCTGGCCCCCTTAAACATAGGTCGGCCCCTTTAAATTTAAGGGGGCCGCCCTTTGTATTTAAGGGGCCGCTCAGGCTCTGGTTCACAGTTTGCCAGAAAAGGGGTTTTTGACAGAATTTTTCAGAAAGAGGTTTGTTTTAAGGTTTGGTTTTGGGCAAGTCCAACTCTTTAGGCAACTATGCATGTATTATCTTAATGAAGTATGCATGAAAAGTATATAGGTAGGCAAATAAGCATGTAATATAATCTCAATTAAGCATGCATGCAAAACCAATAAGGTAATAGAGAAAGTAAGCAAGTCATTCTACCTAAAATAACTATCTTAGTGCAAGGGCAAAGGCAACTAATGAGTGAGAGACTAGTGATGGAACAAATGTGACAATGTAATTCTTGACCTTGTTCTAGTGTGTGCCTATATGCAACAAATGTGGAGATGTGATTGCTTCGACCCCTAATGAAAAGATGAAGATATCCTAAGAAGCAATCCAAATTCTCCATGATTCGATTTTGCTCAACCCATGCATGTCAAAGGTATATATTAGATTATATATTTTGACAATTCATGTGAGATTTCATGCATGATTTTAAAGAATGTTTTTAGCATTATTCAAAAATGCAAGAAAAATGATTTTCATGTGTTTCCTAGAAGTGGGAATTGTTTAAATAAAATAGATTGGGTTTTATAGAAATGTTTATGCAATGTAGTTTCCCAATCTTTAATTTTGTACAAAATAGATTCCTAGACTCAGATACGAAGAGAAGAAAAGAAAAATAAATTTTATGCAATAAGTTATTAACGAAAATGCAATAGAATTTAGTCAATTTGTTCCATCATTCCTAATCCTAAACGCAAGTGGTTAAATAGTTCACGCTTTAGGGGTTTAGTGAATATATCCGCAATGTTATCTTTCGATGCAATCTTTTCTATAGATATGTTTCCCTTTTGTACATTATCCCTAAGGAAGTGATATCGTATTTCTATATGTTTAGTCCTAGAGTGTTGAACGAGATTCTTACTTAAATCTATAGCACCTTTGTTATCGCACATAATAGGAATATTTTCTAACCTAATGCCATAATCTACGAGAGCTTGTTTCATCCATAGTGCTTGTTGACATGCCTTTCCAGCGCTTACATATTTGGCTTCGGTGGTAGAAATAGCTAGAGCGGTTTGCTTCTTCGAAAACCAAGATGTTAGAAAACATCCTACAAATGTGTAAATACCGCTAGTGCTTTTTCGATCCACGTAGTCTCCCGCATGATCCGAATCCGCATAGACAATAGTTTCTATTCCGGATCCGTTAGGATACCATAATCCTAAGTGTATAGTGCCCTTAATGTATCGGAAGATATGCTTAACCGCTTCTAGGTGAGAGGTTTGGGGATCCTCTTGAAAGCGGGCACAAAGGCAAACACTAAACATGATATCGGGTCTACTTGCCGTTAAGTATAGTAAACTACCTATCATTCCTATATACTTAGTGTTGTCTGCGGACTCACCTTCTTCATCTCTTGTGAGTTTGATTTCCGTAGACATGGGTGTCTTAAGTGGCTTAGAGTCTTCTAGTCCAAATTTCTTAAGCATTTCCTTAATATACTTAGATTGATTAAATAATATTTCATCTTCTAATTCTTTTATTTGTAATCCTAGGAAGAAGTTTAGCTCTCCCATCATACTCATCTCAAACTCATCATGCATGATTTTGGCAAATTCATCATACACTTCTTGACAAGTTGATCCAAATATAATGTCGTCGACATATATTTGAACAATGATGATATTTGGGTCATTTCTTTTAGTGAAGAGAGTATTATCTACCATTCTCATAGAATAATTATGTTTCACAAGAAAAGCTTTTAATCTATCGTACCAAGCCTTTGGAGCTTGTTTTAGACCATATAGAGCATTCTTTAGTTTGTAAAGATAATCAGGTTTTGCGAAGTCAATGAATCCTGGAGGTTGTGCCACATAAACCTCCTCATTGATAAAACCGTTGAGGAATGCACTCTTCACATCCATTTGGTATAACTTAAAGTCTAGGGCGCAAGCGTAAGCTAGGAGTATTCTAATAGATTCTAGTCTAGCTACTGGAGCATATGTTTCATCATAATCAATTCCTTCTTGATGATTATAACCTTGGGCGACTAACCTAGCTTTATTCCTTGTTACTATTCCATTCTCATCTAATTTATTCCTAAATACCCATTTGGTTCCTATTATGGTCACATTCCTAGGATTTGGGACTAGTTCCCAAACATCATTTGTTTTAAATTGATCTAATTTTTCTTGCATAGTCATAATCCAACTTTCATCGTTTAAGGCTTCATTTACATTCCTAGGTTCTATTGTTGACACAAAACAAAAGAAGTTACTTTTGTCTTGAGCTTGTGATCTAAGAGTTGCTAAGCATATCCTATCTTCCGGTTTGTCTTCTAGTTTCATAACGTATACACCTCCTTTCCTAATTCCTCTACCTATGACTTTCTCATCCTTAACTATTTCACTATCTTTATCGGTAAAGGTAACCATACACTTATTATCACATATTTGGCCTATAATAAGCAAGTTATATGTTAGATTATCTACATGTTGAACATTATCAATAGTTAGTGAGTCTTGAGAGATCGTACCTTTGCCTATGATTTTTCCGCGACGGTCGCTACCAAAAATAACATTACCTCTGTTATATGCCTTGTATGTAGAAAATAGCTTGCGATTCCCCGTCATGTGTCTTGAGCATCCACTATCCTTTTGTTGGATCGTTATACTCTGACCAAACTATTTTATATAGCTTGTTNTTGTGTAGCACAAGTACTAACACCATGTTCATCTCCAAAAACAATTTGTTGCTGTAAACATTTGCGCTTCAAAAAGTATTTTGCACATGACAAAAATTGTTATTAAAAAGACTTTACTGGTTTTAGACTGCAAGCAGTACTTTGTGAAAGTACTGTTTGATCAGCAGTACTTTGAATAAAGTACTTGTTTATTCAAAAGATTTTAAACAATTAAGATCATACCAGTATTTACTAATCATCATCCTTCAAAATTGTCCAATTGATGAACAAATTTATCACCATTAGAGCAGTTTCATCCTCTTGCTCTACTTCCATACCATGATCCAGCATCCTCATCATCAAATCTCTGGTAAGAGGATATCTTCTTTCAGCTAACATAAAGATCATAGTACCATCTTCCAACTCTAAAACATGTACACCAGTATTTGCAAAGAATCTCCAACTTTGAATCTCCCAGACTTCTTGATTCTTCCAAACATCAGCTGTGCTTGTCTCTTCTGTTTCCCACATTGTTGTCAGATCTCCCAGCAACAATACACCAATTCCTTTAAGTGGAATGTGTTCAAAATAAGCTTGAATATGTTGATGTAGATAAAACAAATCTTCTCTATCTATAAGGTGCAATACATCTACCAACAAATTAAATGCTCTGAAGCTGTCATCTTCTCTATGGAAAACAAAATAATCTCCATCTTTTTCAGATTCAATAACCTCCAAATCTGATATCTTAGCCTTTGTAGCAGCAACTTCTTCTGACTTAGGAAGCTCAAAGTCAACAACTCTTAGGTAATTTCTCAGTTCATCAATTGTGTTTGCTCTTAATTCCACTTCAGACTTAGACTTCTTTGATGACTGTGATTTAGTTGTTATTCTTTTCCTTTTATTACTAGCTTCCATCATCTGTTTTCCTTCTTCAGTATCATAACCAATAATGCCAGCTACTTGTCTTCGATATTCTTCTCTGACAGCATTATATAAATCCTTCATTTCTTGATACTTTAACTTCTGTAAACCTTTGTATCCTCGACCTTTCAAATAACTCATATAAAAATTTCTTTCTTGGGCTTTTGTCATTGGCCTTCTTGGTTGAACAATAATCTCTCTTTCTTTTACAAACTCAGCATCAAGTTCTGCTTGTAACTTTTTAGCAGCTTCTTCACCTTTAGCTTCTTGAATAGCCCTTATTTGTGCTAAAGTGAATTCCTTCTTCTTCTTCTTTTTCTCTGGTTCTACCAAGATTCCTTTCCCTTTGTCTTTAGGATCAGTTTCTTGAGTAGGTTGAGGAGAAGATTGCAGATCTTGAGTCTGTTCAACTTCTTGAATAACAATGCCTCTAGGTCTGGATATACTCATCATAATCTCAGCAATAGTCTCTTCATCACTATTAGTAGACTTTATTATCTCTTCTTCTTCCTGAACTGGATTGGATGGACCCACATCTTCTTCAAAATCTAAGGTCCTTGGTGTAATGAGAGACTGCCTCACAGTACCTTGAGCAGTATCTTGATTAGCAATATCTTGAGCAAGACCAACACCAGTACCTTCCAAATCTAATTCTTCTTTATCACCACTTCTGATTAGAATGTCAGCTTCTTGAAGATTTATTTGCTCAGTCTCATCATTCTTTCTTTCAACAGTATCTTGATGAGGAATTTGTTCTTCAAGTGGTGTCTGTGGAATATTTAAACCAGTATTAACAGCATCTTGATCAACAGCATCAGTACTTTGATCAGCAGTCTTTTCATCCATAGTCTTTTAATTCAGAACTGTATTTTCATTAACAGTATCTTCAAAGACAGCATCTTCATTCAAATTCACATCTTCCTTATTCCTCCCCAATGTGAATGAAGATAGCTTTCTTAGCCTCCTCCTTTTAGACTTAAACTTCTGGAGACCTTCTGTATGTTGTGGAATGAGAGATTTAACTAATTTCTTCAACTCCTTATACTTCTGTTGAAGAATTTCCATAGCAGTAGCTTGAACATCATAAGCTCTCTTCAACCTATTCAACTCTCTTGTCAAGGCATAATTATCCAGAACCTCTTCTTCATCAGGTGTAACCTCATCAGCTCCCTCATCTCCTCTAGATGTTTGAGAACCATCTGTGGGAGTATAATCATTGGGAGTGGGTGGTTGATTTACACCATGATCTGAATCTTCAATAGCAATACCTTGCAGAGAAACAGTCTTTTCTGTTGAAGCAGTCTTTTCTCTTGAAACAGTCTTTTGAGAGATTTCTTGAACTGGTGAAGAAACAATGTTTTGAGAGACATTTTCTTCATTTAAAGGTGACCTCTCAGACTATTGAGAATCATCTTGAGATGGAGTGGGAGCAGAGTCTGAATGTTCAGATGCATCCTCTGAATCTTCATGAGCAGCATCTCTAACAACCTGTGCTACCTCCAACATGTGAGCACTGAGAGGTGTATCCCTACCAGAAAATTTAGCACTCTTTGTGGCCATGAAGGTAAATACCTTATCAGGAAGAGTAACAACTGGCAAAAATTCTTGGGGTTTAGGAACACCTTCAAGCTGTTTATTCAAAAAGACGTGTATGAACCTGGGATACATCAAAAATGGAGAACCATTCTTGATGTGTTTAAGCATACCATCAAGTATCATCCAAGAAAAATTGAATGGTTGATTAGTAGCTAATCCTACCAAGGCAGATGCTATTGATTTGGGAAACTCATTCCAAGCAGTATTTTGTTGCTCAGACAATGAAGTAGGACATGGATCAAATATTTCCAATGTGGACTGAATAAGGGTTTGTCAAAGGTTAGCTTCCGAAGTGAACCCTCATATCCAATATCCCTAAGTGTATCCCAAAGTACTTCTTTAGCAAAACAAGCAATACCTTCTTCATCATTAAACTGAAGGTCTGCTCTTATAGTATCCTCTGTAATTCGAATATTACGCCCAGCAACCTTAGCCGTAATAAACCAAATATCCATCTCCTCCAATCCAGCTTTAGCAGTAGCCCAAAACTCTTGAATCCAAGGTGCAATAACATCGGGATTGACCAAGATAGCATAATTGATTGACGACCCAGTGAGAAAATCAATTATATCATGAAAATCAACATTCAATTCCGTTTTATCCAAATTGGCTACCATATTGTGACGATTACAAGTAGAACGAGCCATTGTTGTATGATTTAGTAAGTAAGAGAGCGGCGAGGGTTATGTTTATGAAAAGTGGGATGTTAGTTATAAGGAAAGAGAATAATCCGGTAGGGTTTAGTATATATGGGTAAGATTTAAAAAATCGAATCCCAATAAATGCGCAAACCGTTATTTTTAGCCCTTATTTCTTTCCAAGAAAACCAAATAATATTTTACCACACTTTTGTTACCGTTGGAATAGTAACAGTACTTTCAACGTCAGCAAAGCAGTACCTTTAATATAGCCGTTGAACAGTACTTTCAGCATCCAAAACCCATTTGCCTATAAAAAGACTCTTCATACACATTTTACTTCATCACAAAAACATAGCAAAAGCTGCAAAAACTTATCTTCATATTTCAAAACCATAACTTCACCATGAGCAACTTTCCATTGGTTTATATCTCATCTGATGACTCTAGTGACATAGAGATTGAGTATAATTTTGACTCTGATTCTGATTCAGACTCAAAGCCAGGATGGAGTGATTACTTTCCTCCAACTGCATCAAGCTCAAACCAGAGAAACTCTAAGAGAAAGGCACCAACTGCTGCTCCAGCTACAACACTATCCAAAGAACTGCCAAGAGCCTTGAACCAAGCTTTAGAAGCTGCCCTGAAGAACCTGAAGATTCCTGTGGAAGAGAAGCCTGCAAGACTAGAGAAACCTCCAATGCAAGTGCTTTTCCTAGCTTGTCCAAAAATGCAAGCATCTTTTGATGAAAAGAGAAAGAAAGCTCAGAAGGCAAAACACAATTACCAAGGCAAAGGGAAAAAGCCTATGGAGTAGTTTATGTAGGTTGTAGGTTGATGTAGGTTTGCTTGATCATGTATCTCTGTTGATGTAATGACTGTGGTCTTGAAGATGAATGTACTTTAACTTTTAATGAATAAAAGTTCTTTTCTTTTGAATGATATATGTAGCCTCCCCTCAAAATATGAATAACTATTAATGCCTCCCCTCAAAAATAGCCTAAAAATTGATCATACCAGTACTTACCACCAAATGCTTGAATCTTGAAACATCAAAGCCTTTTATAAGTAAATCTGCTACATTATCATCTGTATGAATCTTGACAACATTAATCAATCTGTGCTCATAACAATCTCGAATAAAATGATGCCTAATCTGAATGTGCTTAGTCTTGGAATGATAAACTGGATTCTTCACAATACAAATAGTACTCTCATTATCAATGTTGATAGGAGTATTCTTGAAATTGAATCCATAATCCAAGAGTTGATTTTGCATCCACAGTACTTGTCCACAACAACTTGCAGCTGCAACATATTCTGCTTCAGTAGATGAGGTTGCTGCAATTGTTTGTTTCTTACATTGCCAAGAGACTAATCTTCTTCCAAGATATTGGCATCCACCAGTGGTTGATCTTCTATCAAAATTATCTCCAGCATAATCACTATCTGAAAAAGCTTCCAAGTGAAAAGGGGACTCCTTAGGATACCACAATCCTAACTTAGGTTGATGCTTGAGATAGGCAAAAATTCTTTGTACAGCATTCATATGAGAAACCTTGGGTGAAACTTGATATCTTGCACATAGACAAACAGCAAACATGATATCAGGTCTTGATGCAGTTAAGTACATGAGACACCCAACCATAGATCTGTAAAGCTTGACTTCCACTGGTTTGCCATCTTCATCTTTACCAAGTGAATTTGAAGATTTAATGGGTGTAGTGACTGGCTTGATAGAATTGAGGTTAAACTTCTTAAGAATGTCAGTGACATACTTATCTTGACTTATGAAGATACCAGTACTTGACTGTTTAACTTGAAGCCCCAAAAAGAAAGTTAACTCACCCATTGAACTCATTTGAAATTCTTTCTGCATAAGTTCTTCAAATTCTTTCACCATGGACTGTTTTGTAGCTCCAAAGATAATATCATCCACATATACTTGAACAAGCATGATATCCTTTTTGTCTCTTTTTATGAACAAAGTCTTATCAATGGCTCCTCTCCTATAGCCATGTTGTACCAGAAAATTTGAGAGTCTTTCATACCAAGCTCTAGGGGCTTGATGAAGACCATACAATGCTTTGACAACTTTGTAGACTTTGTTGGGATGCTCAGGATCTTCAAAACCAGGAGGTTGTTTAACATAAACCTCTTCTGTAATCTTGCCATAAAGAAAGGCACTCTTTACATCCATTTGATAGACTGGAAATCTCATATAAGAAGCAAAAGCAAGGAATAGTCTGATTGCTTCAATTCTTGCTACAGGAGCAAATACTTCATCATAATCCACTCCTTCTTCCTGTCTATATCCTTGTGCAACCAATCTTGCTTTGTTCTTGATGACATTACCTCTTTCATCTCTTTTGACTCTGAAGACCCATCTTGTACCAATTACCTTCATGCCATCAGGTAAATCACATAAGACCCAAACTTCTTGAAGCTTAAACTGTAGAAGTTCTTCTTGCATAGCTTCAACCCAGCTTTCTTTAGTTAAAGCTTGAGCTACATTCTTGGGTTCTTCTTGAGAGATGAAACAAGCAAATAAACAAGTCTGTTGATCCTTATGGTTCATCCTATTCTGTTTATAAACAAAGCTAAGCAAAGCATTATGGGGCTTGATGGTATTTTTAGCTTTAGATCTTGTAAGAACACCAGAAGTAGGAGAACCAATAATCTTATTTGTAGGATGATTCTTATGTACTCTTGAAGTGTGAGTAGTTGGTACAGTAAGATCATCTTCCAAGTTTGTGAAATCAGGACCTTGTTGAGAGAAAATTCCATCATCTTGCAGCTCATCATCTGATTCTTCAAAAGGAGGCATGGATGAACCAGGCCAATCATCAGTATTTGTCCAAGTGTTTGAATTAACCCCCCCAGAAGTACTTTCAAATGGAGCAGCAGTACTTTGATCCAAAGTACTGGGATCCAAAGTGCTGTTGTCCAAAGTACTGTCAGATGAATTTTTAGATTTTCCCTTTGTCTTCTCTGCTTCATAAGCTCGTCTTTGTTCATCCTCATAGGACTTTGCAAGTGTTTCTTGAAAAAGCATCCTATTGAGTTCATCTTGAATGGCTTGATCTTCATCAGAGATTATGGGAGTTGAATCATCAGTACTTTGTTTTTCAACAGTACTTTGCTTCTTGTTAACAGGAATAGACTCTGTATCTTGAACAGCTGTAGAACTTGCATTAACACCATGAACTATGAACTGTGAATCTTCTTCTTCTGAATGAACAACTTGATTCTCCTCCCTAACAGGCACATAGTTCATTGAAGGAGTCAATACATCAAGGTCAAACATCCAATCAGGACCTTTACCTCTTTGGTTTGTCTGATCTTCAAGGAATTCAACATGGAGACAGTCTTGAACCTTCTTTGTAACCTTATTATACACTCGAAAACCTTTACTATTTGTAGAAGCTCTGATACCACTTGTTGGATCGTTATACTCTGACCAAACTATTTTATATAGCTTGTTAAGGGCTTAGCAGTCTTGGATAAATCCTAAACTAATAACAATGAAACACTGAATTACTCTGTTTAAGTATGTGGAATTTACTTAACAAAGCTAAGAAGAATAACAAACTTCAACTATTATATTAACACCTTGAATCTGCTTATCGAATACAGACTCACAAACAACCCTAATATCTCTAATATCGAACTTTAGCTTTTCTCTAAAATCGTATATCTCTAATGTTGACCTAGGGATCCTTTTATAGGCACAAGGAAAACCCTAGTCGGTTTACAATACTTGAACGACAAGTAAACTAACTCTAACTTTAGAATATTCTAGAATTTACATAATATTCCTAATCTAATCTTTGTATGTCGTCAGTCTTTTAATCTTGAGCAGTACTTTGACTTTATTCAACGAGCAGCACTTTGATCTTGAGCAGTACTTTGACTTATATACTTAAGCAGTACTTTGATGTCCAGCAGTACTTCAACATTTATATCCCAACACCTTTATCCACTCGTCGGGCTCCAAATATATTCCTAGACATATCTCATTAGATGCTTGAGCAACGAAGCAATTGTGGTTAGCCTTTTTGTCTTCGTCACTAAATCTTCTCCTTCGGATTGTTTTTCTTTTATCTTGTGGCCTTTTTGTCTTCGTCACTAAATCTTCTCCTTCGGATTGTTTTTCTTTTATCTTGTGCTCTTTGTCGCTTTTTAAGAATACTTTTGAATTCTTTAACAACCTTTGCCACTGGTACAAAAAGTTCTTTCGGTGACGCCCAAAATGTGTGACGATATGCATATAGTCACGCACGTTTTTTTCGTCGTGTGTCACCAAAAGTCCAGCCACCGTAGGTGGCATATGGTGACCTTGTTGAGTTCGTGACCATTGTCGTTGAAAATTAGTGACCAAAACCCGAATATGTGTGATGAATTATGCATAAATTTTGTTGAATTAATCATTATGTGTGACCGTAAACACTTTATAGTCACACGAATGTTTTTTGAGAGCAACTATTGTTCGTCCTTTGGCCACATAAATCTATAATATATGTGACATTTGAGATGATTTATTCAAGTAAATGTGTATTTTGTGTGACTATTTCCGTCCTATGGCCACTGATAGTATATTACTATACCAACAAATATCGTCCGAGGATAGCACCGGTAAATATGTATCCCCGGGTCGTAATCCCAACGAAGGCTGAAACTTGGTTCGTTGGTTCGTGTTCGTGATTCAAGAAATGAATCGTGCAGGCTAAGGGAACCCTAAATTTCTACAAATAAAAACACGTAAAAACAAACAAACACACGTAAAGCACGGAAAAACACGTAAAATACGAGAATAAAAACCTAAACGTAAAATGGGATCGAATCCTAAATTCCCGAGCTAATCTCCGGAAAAACTATGTCAACTAAGGAAAACCTAAATCTTAAACACAAATTCTAATTTCCTAAGGGGCTAGAATGTAAAATTAAATTTTACTTTATTTAAATTACTTTTAATTTACTTTTTATTTATTTATTTTACTTTTTAAAACTAATTTAAATTACTAAATTAAAACTAAAAAGGAAAATAAGTTGAAAAGTAGTTTTGAAAATTCTAAAAATACTTAAAATAAATTTTTAAAACTTAAAATTATACTTTTTTGCGGTTTTTGTTTTATATTTATTATTAAAACTAATATTAATTTTATTAATTCTAAAAATACTAAATTAAATAGAAATAATTTGGAAAAATAAAATTTATTTTTCTAAATTACAAAACTATTAAAAACTACTTTAAACAGAAAACTATTTTTTTTGATTTTTGATCTGTCTCTTCTTG